>OZ020607.1:123121067-123324250 GCA_963971545.1 Philophylla caesio
CAAAATTAGCAGAAAATTTATAAAAAAAGAAGGAGGCTGTGTCAGAGACACGGCCATTAAGTTTAACGTAGAATACGCCATCCGATAAGACAGAAAACATATGTATAATGATAATTTATAATGATAAATAATGCAAGCAAATGAATTTCTTTATTTGATAGTTACTTTTGATGATATACATAAGCTTATGATAGGAAAATAGGATAAAAATGTTTTTAAATTATCAATTAAATTTCTCGCAAAAACGAAGTCAATGGTAGTTATCAATAGTAAAGATAAATGATAAATAACAGACCCAAATCTATTTGATTATTTGAAAGTTACTTTTGAGAATATAGGCTTATGATGGGAAAAATAGGCTAAATATGTTTTTAAATTAACATTTAAATTTCTCGCAAAAACTAAGTCAATGGTTGTGTTATTAATAGTTGTGGGAGTATCATTTCGAATATAATCCAAATTAAACGTATCGCTCATAAATTTCGCCAATCTAGTATTTGAAGTGATTTCTGTGTTAAAATCACCACCAATAAGCAGTAGTTGGCAGCGCTTTCTCTGCCTTTACTCTACTTAAATTTTCCCGCCTAAAATTATGCAATAAAATAAACGTCTATTCACGCTACAAACTACTACTACACACTCAACCAAACACCACACACATATTTGTGTGCATGTGTTTATACAATTTTCATTTGAGAAATTTAAATATTAGGAAGAATCAACCAACATGAAATGTATGTCAAACGAAAGCTAACATCTTCATTTGACTACAAAAAAATTTTTAAAAAAAGTTACCGTGCCGTTTCCTTATAATTAAAGAAATAGAGATTACAACAATAAAAACCTGACATGGGTACCCATACCGTAAGGTAAGACGTATTCTACGCCAAAAGATCGTATAATACGAGTACTAGAATGGAAAATTTTACGCCAAAAAAATTTACTACAAATTTTGAGCGAACATTTAAAAATTCGTTGAATTTTGATATAAAAAAAATTAACGTACAAAATTTGTCATAAAATTAGTTTTTAAAATGTGCGCACGCAAATTAACAAAAAAAATGTACTTTTAATGAATTCTTTTTAATTCACGTTAAGCGATTTTTACGCTGAACAAATCTCATTTATGACTTAATCGCCGAGAGAATTGAAAACAAAAAAATTGTAAATCGTATATCATTGGCTTAGTTTTGTGTATTTAACGCTGGATCTTATCGCCTGATAACACACGTATGTATGTATGTATGTACGAGTATGTGTGTATGTGTACATTTTGTAATGCGCTGCTTTGAGTGTTGATAAATTTTTTGTGTCAGATACTTACTTAACATAGCAGGTATGGCATGAAAACACTACAGATGGTACCATGGCAATAAAAAAAAATAATTATAAGTAGCTAAACGATATTTTTTTCACATTTTTGTAAGCTCCAGAGCTCTATGGCAACCTCTCGCAACTTCTCGCAATTGACGTTACTTCTGTGGACGCGGTGTACAAGAAGATTCAGTCGCGTTTGAAAATGTTTTCTTGACTTTGTTTTTAGTTTTTTGTCTTTATAAAAAATTCAAAAAGAAAGTAAACATGCAACATACTACATATTTTTCATTAAGTTGAAACATTTGCATATTAATTGCATTTAAATTTTTCACTGTTCCTGTGATTAGAAGCCAAGAAATTTCACGTTCACGCACAGGTAACAGACACAGCACTTAGCCCCAGGTATATAGTACATGCATGCATACATACATACAAACAAATAGAAATGTCAATAGTTAGTGTATGTACAAATATACCATACATATACATGAATATGTGTTTAAACTACCCTGTCAGAAAGTCTTACCTAAACAAAATTAGACTAGGTCTGTACAATTTTATTGCTTTAAAAGCACTTTGTTGTTCACGTCGCGATCAGAGCGACACCTGCCGTTAGTTTGCGATAGTGTAAAGATTCCACAATGTGATTTTAAAAATTTCCTGTGAAAGTGAATTAGTGCGCTCCCAATTTCAAAAATTTCTTCGCATATTAGGTCATCCCTGTCACACATATCGGTTATCGTTGTGGCAATTCACAAACAGCTGTTGTTGACATTTCCCTTTCGGATTCAGCTATGTATGCTTTTTTGAGGAGTCATCAGCAAAACACTTCAAAATACGCATATTTCGATGAATAACTAATACAGAAATGTCGTAAATGGCTTTTACAAACATCAAATGTTATTTAAAAAAAATTATACCAATCGAAAATAATTAAACATTCACACACTTTTTGTCATTTACTTTTCATTTCACATACAACCAAGCATTCGGATTCAATTCAAAAAAATGTATGTATGTGAATGTGAAATTGGGAGGACAAAACATGTGATTTCAAACCGAATCCACAGGGAAATTTGTGAATGTGAAACTGGGAGCACGGCTGATAATGCCAATCTCTTCTCCCTCTTACCACTAAAACGATTTGACAATTTTACCACACCCATTAAGGGCCGTTTGCAGCATCTTTGGTTAAAATTTAGCGCTTACTTAACTGACGGATGGTCCTAAACGGCGCTTTGAGTTCCGATTAAGCACTTAACCGCCAGGGCCAGTTAATCATCAAGTCAAATTTGCCAAGAGATGATGAAAATTATATCAAGTATCACATTTATTTGTAAACCACATCGAGTGCTCTTGAACACTGCTGCAAAGGTTTTTACTGCACAAACATAAAAGCGAATTGTTCTTCCGTTACGCGCAAGTGCGAGGGTTTTCCTACTGGGTACGCAGTCTACTTTGTAATGTGTATACACTTGTCACTGAGTCTACCCTTGAGCGTAAATATTTTTGTTGTTGCATTTATGGTTTTTATTGCTACAAGAGATTTGTGGTTATTTCAACTTACCTGCATAAATGGGCAATAAAGTAAGGGCACAATTGCAGACAGTGGCAAAAATGTATACGAATGTTTTCAGACCTTTCAGTTGTTCAATTCTGAATATAGAATAGATATTTATTATCACTTGTGTACAGCACTTTTAGACAATTTTACTTGGAATTTCGTTTCTTGAAATTTTCATTGATTCGACGATTCTTTCACTCCGCACTCGTCACTAGACTGATTGTTTATTTGTTTTTTTTTTTTGGAATCATATCGTGCGACAGAAATGCATTTGCTTTTGTATTTGTTTGCAAATTCCTACACTGCGACTTAACTCTTGCACGGCACAGTTAAGACTATTATCGCAGAAGCCTATGAAATGGCGCAAAAGCCGAAGGTACATTAAAGCCAGAAGTAGAAACTGACTGAGCCAACGTCGAAAACGTCGAAGCAGCCGTGTGTGTATTGCAGCTGTTTGGATTTTGGCATAACCTTGCGATAGAGAGAGGGTGAGCAAGTAAATAGGGTGTGTGTGAGCGAGGGTGTGTTGTCTGATAACCCACTTTTTTTTTTTGGCGCTTCTGAACCAATTTTGACAACATCTGCTTTGGCTGGTGTGAGTTTTGCTCCCAATCACACCGATTACGTGGTAGCGTGGTAGTGTGGTAGTGTGTGGATGGCTTGATTACGCTAAGAACTGTCAATAAAAAAGTGTCAACTTCTTGGCGCGTAAAATTGTGTACAAGCAATTTCTTGCTATCGTTGGGAACTTTTTGCGCGCATGGCAAGTAGTTGCAACACGCTGACAAGACAAGTTTGCGCTGCTGGCCGATAGATGTCCGTGCTGCGGGTGTGGTGAGTTGTTAGCGGAAAACGTGAATGTTGTGAGAATTGCAGAGCAATTAGGAAAAGGTTGAATAAAATATGCTTTGACAAATTTAAAACTTATCTCGCTTTAAATTCGAAAGTTATAATTTATAACACCAAGCGGCTTTGTTTGAAAATTTAACGTTCACTTCTCGCAACAGCTGTTCGAAACTCACCACATTGCTGGCAATCTCGAATGCTTGCTGTCTCGCCCTCGCACGCTCAACTCCCTTTGAGCGCAATCTCAGTGGTCAGCATAGCAATGCATCGCTTGGCGCCTCTCTGCGTCACACAGCGAAGAATTCCACCACTCGCTTGAACGGTTCGTCTCAAAATTATTCCGTGTCACTTTCGTAGTCAACTTTTAGGTGCGTAACTAAGTGCAACGTTGTCGCTACACGGCGCGGACAATGTGTGTGCGTGTGCGTGGGGAGAAACGTTTTTGAGAAATTTCCAACAAAAAAATCACTTTATCGTCAAAAGTATATAGTATTTCAAAATAAGTAAAAAGAATAAAAATAAAGTCCAACTAGTCCCCGAAACTCTGTGAAAAAATGTGAAAATGTGAATTAATTTTGCGTTGTCTGCGCTTAAACGCCTAAAAGTAGACAAGCCTAGGAAGTGAAAAAAAGTTGAAAAAAATTAAAAATTAATTGGGAAACGTGTATTCAACGAAAGGGAAAATTTGCGAATATCGCAACGGTAAAGGTGATAAAAAGTGAAATTTCTAAAGAAAAGCGAAATTATTGTGTAATGACATTGAGTGTGGCGAGTGGCTAACGCGACTCACGACGACGACGACGACAACGGCAACAACGACGACTACGGCTACGGCTACGGCAGCGAGGCGAAAGTAACATTCGGAGTAGGAGCAGCAGGTCGGCAGAAAATGGAAGCGTCGACATGAAAGGATTTTCAAAAGTGAAGTGAGCCAAAGAGGATATATACGCACACGAACACGGGCGCGCACGAAACACGAGTCCCAATGCAAATAAAAGCATGCGGCACGCACGAACACACACACACACACACACGCGCATAAAAAGGAGAACGAAACGCGTTAGCGGGACTTGGTAGACAGACTGACTGGCTGGACCGACTGGTTGCTAGCGACGCTGCTTCGATGGCTCGCTGGCTCGCTGGCCGGCCGACTAGCAGGACGTTGGACCCAGCTCTGGTGAGTCGTCGCCTGTTCGGCTTCTCATTCAGTCGGTCAGTCATTCGGTTGGTGGGGCAGTTGGTCATATCAATCGTGTCCCCACGCTCGTCCTCCCTCCTCCCTGGCCAACGTTGAGCGCTTGTAAGTCAACAGCGTTCAACAGGATGCAACACCAGTGTATGGGTGTATTGGTGTGCGTGGCCGTACGTTTTTGGTGAATGTCCTCATCCACATTTTGCACTCGCGCAAATTCTGTGCGCCGCTTCGTGCGCGTTCGCTTCCCATGCTCATTTTGAATTATGACACACACAAACACACACACAGACACACTTTCACACTAACTAGTCCGTGTACAAGTAAATGGCATTTGTTATTTCCCTTTCGCTTTTTTTGTGTCGCTTATTAAAAATGAAAACGCCAGCAAAGTGAAAAGTGACACAGTTTCCCAAATGCGGCGTGGAGGGTAGTGATAAAGTTTAGGCCAACAACAACAATTGCGATACAGTGCTCTATGATTTATGAATGCTTGCAAAAAGAACTTTTTTCTTTAACTTTCGCTAAATAACTAACAACAAAGCGACAGCCGAATGACACAATTTCGCGTATGGCGCCTTAAAGTATGTTGGAGCCAAGCAAATTGTTTGCCAAGATATATCAAATCTAATAGTGTGCGCTTGTGTATGTGTGTGTGTGTGTGAGTGACTAAGTGTGTGTTAGTGTTGTGTGTGTGGTTTGGCGTTGAGTTTGTTGGGCTAAAAATCTTTAAGGCCACGCAGCAAGTATGAGTTTCGCTTATATAACACCAACAAATTGTTGCATACTTTTCGACGTGATTTCAAATATGTTCTTTGTAGAATTGGACTTTTAAATTGTGTGAGAGCAAGACGGTGGGCTTTTATAAATATAAAATACACTTCGGTGATATTCTGTTTTGCTTCATTGAGCGAATAAATGTTATTCAATATTAAAATCGTGCTTTAAAAAAAAAAATATATATTTAAATAGGTCAATAACTTTTTATAGTTAGGCGAATCTCACAAGATAGCGCAAAGTTATAAAATTTGAAAATTTTTCCATGTTGTATAATTTTACATACTTTTTCTGTGCAATGCAACAAAAACAAAAAACAGCTACCAAACATTTTTATGACTCTACAACTTTACGACATTTTACGATACATAAATATTTATGACGAAAAAAGAACTCTTCAAATATGTAAATACACACAATGTACATCCTTACATGCATACATACGTAGGTCTTATGTAAAAAAAAGGAACTTTGTTGTTAGTAAAATATTACAAAAAAATTCGCTGCAGTACCAGCAATTTAAAATTATCGCATATTTTTCATAATTTCGTTGCCTTGGCAAGTTTTTGGCAAAATTGAAGTTTCAAATCCAAAATGCAGAGCTTGAGGAGGGATTTATCAAAAATTCGCTTTATTTTAAAACACAATATTTCACTCAGATTTCGTTAAAACAAGGTGTTGTGTTTTAAATTTACACAAACATGTCGAAGCATAGAAATTTCTGTAACACTAAGGTGTCAATTGACTGTTTTGAATGATTTGAGAAAAAGTTGAGGCAAAATGAAAGAGTTACTTTTCAAAAGTTTATAGTGAATTTTTGGTTTAAAAATTTTTTTTTTAAATTTCTTAAATAAAACTTTTTAATTGCTTCAAATACCACGCTCTAAATTGGCTGAAATTTGAGTTTGAAAATATTTCGTTTTCAATGCGAGACTAAACTATGAAAAAGTTATTAGTTGAAGATCCTCTGCGTCCCATCACGTGTGGAAAACCCCTTAACTCTTTTGGGTACATGAATTTAGCGTTGTATAAATTATGAATTTCACATGGAAAAATATCGATCTAAATATTACAAATATTTTTTTTTTTTTGTTATAGGGAAAAACAACTATACTCAAAGCGGTAGAAGTTATAGTACTAAATATTTCGGAAATCACCACATTTTCTCACCAGTAAACATCGAAATTTTATGAAATTGCATATTTTTGTTTAGCATCCAAGAGATCCTGGACGAAGACAGAAATTCGTTGCATTGCAAATGAAGAAGGTTGACGCCTATTTACATATTTTTTGCATATTTGCATATTTTTGCTTATATTTCGAACGAGTCAATACAAATTTTTTTGAACTGTAAAGCATCCCTTGAAAAACTTCCTGGGGACTATGGCAAAACAATAAGTGAATGGCAAAAAACTCGTTTTTTTCTGAGCTTCGAAATCTTGCTTTTTTTTTGTAAACAATCCTGAAGATCGCTCTATTTCAATGTCATTGCTTCAACAATTTTGGAACAAATTATTTTTTAATCCAATCACTTTTTGTGAAGTAGAGAAGATCTTTTTCTTCATTTAAACTAATTTTAAATTGCTTTTCAATTGTTCAGAGAGAAGTTCTACACTTTTCTAATATGCTTTGGCAATTTTGCTGTTGCATGCGAGATAACAGTTCCAGGCAGTTACGGATAGAGGGAAGTGGTTCTGGGTGTTTGGACAAACCTCCCCCCAAAAAATATCGATGGTCTCAGAAAATTTCAAACGTGTTTTAAAATTCATAGCACACACAAAAACTCACTCTAGACAAAAACATTAAAAATGATTACCCAGTAACTGGAATACAAATGGATTGCCTTATTCAAATTGAATTTAATTGATTTTGTTTGTGAATTCTCAGTTTAGGACAATTAATTACAATATTCTATTTTTTTTATTATATTTGATTAACTTTTATTGAGTGGTGCATATAAATGAATTAAATAAAATATGAATATCGCTATTCTAATGCTCTTAACTGGTGTCTATTATAGTCGTTAAACAAAAAGTCGTCAATAAAATCCATGGAATGATATTTGATGACCGGAGAATGAAAGTGCGTGAGGTGACTGAGGTTGTAGGGATCTCAACTGAGCAGCCACACACATTTTACACGAATATTTTGATATGAAAAAGCTATTCGTGTGTTGTCATTATGACGAAAATCCATGCGACTACTTTCTATTTCCAAACCTAAAGAAATGGCTGTGTGGCAAGTGGTTTGGGTCAAAATAAAATAAATGGAAAAAAGTTGGACTAAGTGTAAAGAGTTCAAAGGAGGTTATGTTGATAAAGAGAAAATTTTTTTTGCCGAAAAAGTATATTTTATTAAAAATGTTAATGACTTATCAAACCGCCTTCGTAATTTGCAATTTTACAAACAAATTTACCGATTTTTTCAAATCAGTGCCACGTTGGCAGTCACGGTGGCTCCGAGTGAACGGTCCCTTTCTACTTTACGGAGATTGAGGACGTATCTGCGCTGCTAAATATTCATCGAGACATTGAGTTTGCTAGTGACCAAGTACAAGATATTTTGGCAAAGAAAAAGAGGAGACTCGATGAAGCACTTTAAATCTCTGACGTTTTGTGATTCTACAGATTTAAATTGTTATAATCATAGCCTAACGATGGCTTTATAAAAATGCATTCAACATTTTACCCAATATTATTATATTCATGTTTATAATGGATTACTATCAAATATCTTAAAATATGTAAAATTTCGAAAAAAGTTTAAAATAAATGAAGCCGGCCCCCCCCCCCCCAAAATATTTTCTGGATCCGTCCCTGGTTCAAGTTAACCACCTTGCATGAAGCTAAAAAAAAAATTCAAATTAACTGCTGATCCTTTGCGAAGCACTTTTTTTTTGAAAATTATGAACTGAGTAATTTTAGTTAATTCAAATTATTTTCTACTCACCTCTTTGTCACACGAACCGCTTCATTTTCGCTATCAAACTAGTTAGCTTCCGATTTCTCGCTTATTCCATGCAATGTTTACCTTAATGAACATTCCCGCTGGACTTGATTTTGACTTTTATATTTTTAAACGAGAATGTGTGCGTACGCGGCCAGCTAGTAGCTTTCGCTTTAAATCATAGAGCTCATTAAATGTACGAAGAGGAGCGAAAAAACAAAAATGAATTTATGCTAACGGAAATGAAGAACGGAATGAGAGCACGCGTGGATGGACGTTTCCCCAGCCAGCAATTCTGACAACGATTGAAATATTAAAAATTCAAGAGTATATCCGACAAGGAGAGCAAGGTAAGCGCATAAAAGCAGCTCAAGCAGTACGTGGAAATATGGCCGCGTGTGTACGTGTGTGTGTGTGTGTGTGTGTGCACTTTCATTTTTACGAGTTTGCTGCAACATTACTTGTAATATTTAAACAAGTGTGCGCATACATTAAACAATGTGCCACAATATGCTTTAATATCTTAGGTGTGGCAGGCACACACACACACACATACACAGAATATGTTGTACGAGTATAAATACATTTTACGAATATTGTTGAAGGTGCGTGCGGAGTGCAGAGATTGCGAGGCAGTCGCCTGTCGTCGTCCAAGGCGCCGCAATGCCACAAAAGCCACAGCCATTTTGACGAGCTGCGTTGTTGCTGTGTATTTGTGCTGGATTTTTTTTTTTTTTTTCGATTTGCTTCAACAACTTAATCCTTTCGGCTGTTGCTTGTTGCTGGCATCGAAAAGGGAAGCTCAAGTGAAATGTGTTTTTGCATTGCATGTGTGGCAAGAGTCAAGCGGAAGTGGCTGTTGGGGAAGCGGCTGCTGCTGAATATTTCAGTTGTCCTTACCACTTGAGTCACTGAAGTCAACTCACATTTGCTGGCTTGCTGCTTGTTGTTGTTGCTGTTGCTGACATGTTTGCAGCCACAGCTATTCATCGTCAATATTTTCCATATAGCTATTTTCGTTGTTTTCCTACGTCATTTTTATTTTCTCAATCTTTCATCCTTGTTTTTTTTTTTGCTTTGCATCGGGCAGCGCTTGAGTTTGCAAGTAATAGAGTTAAGCGCTGTAACTAATTCCCATTGGAACGATAAATCGAAAAAAGAGAAACAATCATCGGTTGTGTCATTATTGCTTATCTATTTTCCATCCGATTGTTGGCTTTGTGTGCATATTTTTTTGTTTGTTTACCTCATTGATGTGCCATTTCTAATATTTTCCGGTATGTCTTGTTGAAATCTTTATGTGTGTGAAAATCTTCTTATTTTTATTCGTTAATTTGCTTTTTATCTGCTTTGCTTGTGTGTGCGTCTTTAGGGCAAAACTTGGCAAATCGCTTCTGATATTTCCTGCTTAGCAGCCACTAAGTCGAGCTGGCTGTATCCGAGCGCTTTTTTTTTCCGCAGCAAATTTGCGGTTTGCGTAATGTGTAATGAGACGAGCATTTCGCATTCTATTAATGCTGCTGTAGCTTGAAGCTACACAGCAATAAAATCAAATTACGTTACGCTCAACTTAAGAAATCATTATTTACTTCGGCACTCAAGTAGAAACCACAATTTTGTTGGAAATACAGAAAAAAACGTGCAGTTGTATTGTACTTCCATTAGAATTACGAGTATAAGAGTAACTTTATTTTATCGCTTGCTGCAAATACCTTGAATCCAAAGTTACTAGTGACAGTCGTTGATATGAGAAAATCAGTTAAATATCGAAAAAAAAAACACTCGAATGTTTATGAAAGTTTAAGTTCAATGAGAACGAAAAACGACACTGAAGATAGCACAACGCCAAAACCGGTTTGTCTTAAAACTTGACAAGAGATGACGGAAAATCGTTCCAAAATGCAATAGATTCCATGACTTTCTCTTATAGGCTAGCCAGACGACAGCGTTAATTCGGATTTAAGCGCAGGTGCGGATTAAATTGCTTCTAATCTGTATTAAATGTATAGTTTATACCTAAAACTTAATGCGAAAACGACGTTTTTTTTGATGACAAAACAGCAACCGGGTGACCCCGAAGATGTTAAAACATTAATGCAGGTTTTAAAAAAAAAAAATAATATTCGAATTTAAAAAAAATCACTCTCTGAAAGTAGCCACTCAAGTCGGGCACGCGCTTGAAAAATTATTTCAATGTCAGGCTTGAAATTAAATCGGATCAATTGTGTATTTCATTCCGACTAGCGCTGCCGTCTGTCAATGCTATAATTTAAACATTTCATAAGTTTTGGGGAAGACAGTGCAATCAGCTTAGCCTTCGCTGTGATCGCAGCTATTCGAAAGTACCTGTTCATACACGAAACTTTGTGCTCTTTCAAATTTATAAAGCAATGAAAATGCGCTAAATCTATGTGTGTGTAATAGGCGGTAAATCTTTTTTAGCAAAAAATCCGGCACTGGCGGGAAGAAACTGCGAGCACGTAGGAGTTTTCATTTAAAAAACTACACTTTCATGTGTGTTTATTTAACGTGCCACATATTGCAGTTGTTCGTTGGAAAACACTTGGCGCACTGCCAGCCAGCTGTGAATGTTGACTGTTGACCGACGAGGAAAGGAAGAAAAGAAAGTCAGTCGATCAAAGTTTTAAATTGCCAACAACGTTGCTTAAACGGCTGGCAATATTGGCGGTGTGTGTGGACTGCTATTGGGGAAAAGAGTTCGCGAGGCTTGCGTCAAAGCGGAAACAGATCAATAAAAGCCACAAAAATACAATAACAAAGCGTCAATTTCTGAACGACACTTAAGCGACGCGCTGCCGGTGGTGGTGGTGTTGGTGCTGACGCTGCGGCTGCCATTTGTGTTGCACCTTTGCCGCAGCAAATTTTGTTACGTGCAACTATGGCCTCCAATGTCAGCTGTCAAGTTGCGCCCGTCATACCAACAACAAAACAACGAAATTGTTGCACAACTCAAACGCCGCAGCTTGCAATCGCCTTGTCACTGATTGATGGCCGCGGCGCGTTGCGCTTTTCGTAAGCGCCATCTTCAACGTCGCTCAAATGTTCCTCTTTTAGTTTTTTTTTAATTTTCCACCTTTTTTTTGCCGTGCCTTGGCCTTGTTGTGCACATTTGTATGCAAATGTTTTGCAATTATCAAGTTCCATTGCCACTACCTGCCGTGTGGTGGGCACTTTTTGCCGCCGCTTGCACCTCTTCAGCGCGCGCTTTCCACACTGACATAAGTTGACATTAACCTTTGCTCGGCTTTGCTTTGCTTTACGTGGCGCGCCCATAAAGGGTGTGTGTGTGTGTGTGTGTAGCATTGTTGTTGCGGCTTGCTGCTTAAGCTGCTTGCAACATGGCCGTCAAGCGATAACATGCGCGCCTAATTAACACGCTTTTTGGTCGGCTTTGTGCGCGCGCGTGTGTGTGTGTGCGTGTGTAGAAAGTTGGTTAAAGCGTGTCAGTGCAGTGCCAAGCGCGCATATTAACCTCAGTTCTTGTAACACTGCCCCTACACATTTGTTTCTCTTTCCTTATTTCGCTTTGTCTTTCATTGTTGTTTTTTGTTGTTGTTCTTGTTCAGTTTTGCGGTGGCTTTTGTTAATTAAGTCTTGGCGTGTTTCATGCGGCATTTCTTCTGCTTCTTACTTTTCATATGCCGTCGCTCAGCCATTTTGTGTGTAGTGTTTGTTGCTCACACTTCTCCTCCTACGTTTCGCCGACTAATAAACTAAATTGTTGGCCTTTTGTACGGCTGCTAACGACTGTATTTACATTGGAAATCCGTTTGGGTTGATTTTGTTGCACGCACCGTGTTCAGCTCGCCACCATCGTTCAGTTTACCAGTGTACAAATTTGTATTTGTTTCCAGCTCTGGTCTTAAATTTGTGCCACTTTTTCAACACATTTCTGTTTTCTTTCCTTTTCCATCCGCTCATTCTGCCTCTCTGCTTTGGATAGCCTCACTTTTAACTGAAAAAATGTTTTTTTTTTATTCATTTCAAATCCCTTGCCGCTCGTGTGTCCCTTCTACTCTTAATGGCACCTTTCCCTTGTGGCACTTTGCGCCATTTTTTCCCTTTTAATGCTTTGCGTAAGCGGATTTGGCGTTACTTTTTGGCTTCCCGCTTTCATCTAAACCAGCGACCACTTTCAGGGTGACTTCGCTCGTTGGTTGCCTTTCACTGGAAAATTCATATAATTTCATTTTAATTGGAATTTATAAGCGTTATATTTTCTAATTTTGTGCCCTTTTCGGGGGATTTTGTTCAGTTGGAAATTAAAATTAAAATTTATGTTGTGTGCACACTGTTTTCCATAGAATCAGATAAATATACAAACCTAATTCAAACTCAAATGAGGAGCCCGCAGTGCAAAGAATCGGAGCTATACTTGTAAGCTTTTCTTCGATCTTATGTAGAGCGTACGTCTTTAACTTTTAAAAAAAGTTCTTTGCTCTTTCTTAGAACTTCGTAGCAAAGTATTAAAAGGCAACATCAAAAGAAATTCAGCAGTGCTTTTTTCCCTGAAATATGGAATAAGATATGCCATCTAAGAATTCGTCATAAAATTTTTATCATCCTTTTAGCGCACAAATTTAAGCTAATTTAAGTTAAGCTAAAAAAAAAAAGTCTGACAAATGCAGAAAATGTTAATTTACCGAATTTATTTTAAACGTTTAAAACACAGCGAGTACAAACAACGGTATTTGATTGTTTATTAATCTACTTTTATTTTTTATTTTTTTCTTAACCTCTTTATGTCACCCTTCCCCTTCCCCCTTTAAAACGCATTCGCAATGGCAACGAACATTACTGGCTGACATTTTCAATTCACATTCTACTATTTTAACTTTTTGAATTAGAAAAGCGTCAAATTTGTTTAAGCTGAATGCCAAAGCAAAGAGCATACGGCGCGAGAGTCTTTTTGAAATACATAAATATTTTATATGCATTTCTTGTAGCAACAAAAAACCAAGCGCTTTTTGTTGTTTGTTGTTTTTCTGCTGCAGCTATGGGAGTTGCGAGTGATATTGTTTTGCATTTATGCAGCATAAAGCTAAACAAAAAAAAAGAAACTTTGAATAGAAATAACCATTGCGAAGAGGAGGGTTGCCACGCGGTGGAAAATTTCAAACTGAATTGCAAGCGAAAAATCAAAATGAGTTGAAAGAGCAATGTCAAGAGCATTCAACTTAATTCATTGAATTAGAAAAAATAATTTATTTGGCATATTTACAGCTATAGTCAGCTAACTTCAGAAATATAATTCATAAGAATTTACTTTGTTTTCAATAAAAAAAAATGTGCATCGTCCCAGCTTTCGCACTCAAACTGCATTTGAATCTACATTTCGCATCCATTTGGCTACCCTGAACAAACAGAGAATGGGTGCTGATAAATAAATAAATATTATTTTACCGACGTCGGAATTGGTCAAAATTGTGTTGAAAGCGAGAAGGGCATTTGTTATTTGCTGCATAGGAAATTGTACCAAAAAATACAAAGTGATAATTGAAAGAAACACAGCAGCGAGAATACAAATAGCGGAGAACTCATAAAAGCAACAAAACTAGTTTGTGCTCGCTGTCACAATGTGGCCATGACAAAATGCGAAATATGAGTTGTGTAATGCATTTTAAAATATTTTTATAAGGAAATGCGATATTTCCGAAATACGATGTGCATGTATGTGTGTGTGTGTGTGTGTGTGTGTGTGTGTGTGCTAAGGTGTGAAGGTGTGGTGTGTAACAACTAAAAAAAAAGCAAAAAAGCGCAGCGTGTCGGTAAGGCGATCAACTGAAATGTGTTGTAGCATACATTTAGGGGACAGATGGCGCTATGTTTGGACAAGCTATTGGCAGCGTTGCTTGCCATATGATCGGATATGTCACATGTATGAGCGAAATAATAGCTCGGTGAATGAAACGTTACACACACACTGACACAGCAAATTAACTTCAATTGAGTTCCACACAGTTGCTTGTTGCTGCCATATACACACACACACTCCCGATTGACCGCCCGCCCGCCCGTATCACGCAATCATGTCAATAAACTGACAATTTATTGCATGACAGATATGTTGGCATGCTGCAAATGAATGCCACAAAACACAACAAAAAAAAAACAAAGAAAAACAAAAAAAAAAAAAAAACGTGAAAGTGCGCATCATTCATGTCATCCAAGCTGTGTACAGGACATGCGATATTTATTACGTTCGTAATTTTGCTGCTGCCGCTTGGTAGCTGCCAAATCTGTAATGCATACATTACTATTATTTTAAAATATTTTTGCTGTGAATTTATTTCCTCTGCTTGACACATCAACAAATGTGGCATGTACAAGGATAGATTAAAAATAAAATAAGCGAAACTCAAATTTATTCATAATTTTGTGAATGACACAGAGTGAAGAATTCAAGGAATTTAAATTGTTGAATTTTTCGGCACTTAAAAAATGTTACAGTTTTTGTTTCTCCAAACAAATATTTCCGATTTCAATTGTACGTAAATTTGATTTAAAAACTTCTAAAACTGCATCTATTTATATAAAAAGGCCGTGTGAGAAATGTATGTTTCAAATACACAGGTTATGTTCTAAATAACTTCGAATGAGCGCAACATAAATAAAAATCGATAGATGGCGCTGAAGTCGTCATATTTCCAAAATCCGTAATTACAGTCCGATTTGTTTCAAATTCAACACTTATGCTAGGGGCATGTAGGTAAATACTTATTTTGAATATTGACCCGATAGGTGGCGCTAGAGTTGAGTTATTTCTAAAAACCGTATTTACGTATCCATTTATTTCAAATTCAAGACGTGTATTGTGATCACATTGTAATACGTTCTACGTCCCAAAATTAAGTTTTCCTTAAAAAAAAAAAAGCTTGTTTCCTAACACGCTTCTAATGAAATATACTTTGTTAAAAATTAAATTGACAAAGCTGGCATAACACTGGCCAACAAAAAAAAAGTTGTTTGTTTTCTGTGGTTTTTTGTTTGTTTCCATATCCAAATTGAGGCGTTTTTTTTTTTAATTATCGCAACAATTTTTTCTCTAACAGCTTTTGTTTTAAAGTTACAGCTAACTAATCACATTTACTATTTTTACTTAAATTAGCGTTTTTTATTGGACAATTTCAGTATTTTGTTCTTGTTTTCGATATGGCTTCGTGAAGAAGATATTGTGTGCTCAATACCCATTGTTTTTGCTATATTTGTTGTGTATATGTATTTGCAAAATATCGAAAATCTATATCGAACTTTGTAAAAACTGAGTATCATCAATACTTTAAAATAAACGGAAATCGAAATAAGTGGTCATATCCTAACTTAACTTCTGCTCAACGACCTCAATTAAAATCCCGAAAGGTACAATCAAGCACATCTAAATCTTCTGATGATCCAAATCTCTGTGGAACTTAGTCAAAAACCTTAACCATTTAATCAGAAAGAACTAAATAACTTAGTCAGATCTCTTACCGAAAGAAGCTTCTGAAATTTTAGCATCTCGTTTGAAAAAACATTTGCTTGTCCCGGAAACCAACCTTACATTTTATCGTACCCGAGAAAAAAACTGTTACCGTAGTTTTCTCAAGAGATGGATTGAGTTTTTTGTAACGATATTGGTGGTATTTTGCAACAGATGAGATTAGAAAAGTACAAACCTAGTGATTGGCGTATTTTCATGGATAGCAGCAAAATAAGTTTAAAGGTGGTTTTGCTTCATAACCGTAATAAATACCGATCTTTACTTATTGCACATTTGGTGAATTTAAAAGAAGAATACGCAAATGTTTCTAAGGTTATGGAAAAAATTAAGTATCGAGATAACAAATGGGTAATTTGTGTTGATTTGAAAATGGTTAACTTTCTTTTAGTTCAACAAGGGGAATACACGAACTTCCCTTGTTTCATGTGTCTCTGAAACAGTCGTGGCAAACAACACCATTGATCACAAAAAGTTTGGCCAGTGTGGAAAGAGCTAAAAGTTGGTAACAAAAATGTTATAACTTCCACCACTTCATATTAAACTCGGCATAATGCAACAGTTTGTGAAGGCGCTTGACAAAAGTGACGAATGTTGCAATTTTCTTTCACGCAAGTTTCCAGGTTTAAGTACAGAACAATTGAAAGCTGAAAAGAGAGATCCCAACTTTGTCAAATCAATAACTAAAGTCGAATCTTAACCATGGAATTTATTTGTTTCGGTCATGTGTTATTTCCTAGGCAAAAAGAAATCTGACGAACACGTTGAGCTTGTTCAGTCCATGCTATCGAACTTGCCAGAGCTTGAGTGCAACCTGAGCATACAAATTCACTTCCTGCACTCGCATTTAGATCGATTTCCACAAAATATGGGTGATTTTAGTGAGGTGCAGGTGAAAGATTCCATCAGGATCTTCGGACAATGGAAGAGCGATTTCAGGGGCGATAGCATTCATATATGTTGCAGACTACTGCTGGAATTTGCTTCAAGGAAATCTCGTAAAAGATCATTTCATAAAATGCAATAGAAATTTTGTTAACATAATGTATTGACTTTCTTTATTTTTTTTGTTAAAAAAATTAAACTGAAGCTTTCGAAAAGTAAAGCTGTTGGCAACCTACCAGTATTCTTTTCATAGTCAGGCCCATAGAAATACCCAATAACAGAAAACAAAAATAAAATAAAGGAAACGAGACTTGTGTTGACAAGTAAAAACAATCAAAATAGCAACTTTTTAATTTGTAGGGTTAGCGAAACGCGCTGGATCAGCTAGTTTAAGTATAAACTGCAGCACATTTTGTTCGGGTAAAAACTTAAATAAATATCCAATTTGTGAATCTTAAATTGTTTTTGTTTTATTTTGCTCTGAGCTTGTAATATAATTCCTTATGCAGTGAGCTAAATAAATGCAGTTTCAACTTTCCATTGAAATTTAAACTCAAAGTTGCAAGGAGAAATAAAATATATTCTTTTAGTTTACTTTTCTGAGAAGCAACATAGAGTTGGGAGCAACACAACTCCAGCTGAGTAGTAATTTTCAAAGTGAATTGTATTCAACTGATTTATGTAATTACTTTTCTTGCTGTGTTTTATTTAATTCATCTTATTTTTGCTTGCCACCGTTCTCCACTCTCAACTCCTTTGCCATTTTTATCTTGCACCTACGCCTTCTTGCCGCTGCGGCAACTTAATTATTTGTAAACATAAATAAATTGCCTTTTGTGTTATTTATCAGCGAGCATCTACTCTAATATTTTTGCACATTTGTGTGTGTGTGTGTGTGTGCGTGCGATTTTCTTTGTATTCAAAGGTAGATGTGGAAATGAATTAGTTTTACGTTTGATTAATCAATTGCGTTTACGAATTGATGACGACAGCAATTTGGTCGCTGGGCATTGATAAGACGCTTAATTGGATGGAAAAGCATTGAGAGAAGAGTCCTTGTTTGAACGGAACGTAGATTTGTTGTTAAAGGAAGAAATTCTTTCTCGTTCAAACCTCAACTAAAGTTCAAGGAACATACCATCTGCTGATCCCTTATTTGTCGACTGAATGTGGCTGGATCAGACTCTCAGATCGTTTTATTAGAAAGTGCGACAAGAGCTTTTATATTTCAGCATCCACTCTTTATTTTATTTGTCGCATCTTCCGCTGCAGCTGGACTTTCGGCATCATCCAATTACAAACTCAGCTGAATTAGCTTCTTAGAAAAGGTTCTAGTTGCATGCGACAAATTTATTACAAAATTCAGACTTTTATACAAAAATGCGACTCGAAGCGGCATAAATTCTTCATAAGAGAAAATTGATTCATGCAAAGAAAATTTTGCTTTTTACTTGTATTGATTATATTTCTATTATTTAAGCGTCTTTTTTCTTAATTTACACATATCTCGCCTTACTGAACTTCTATCAAATATTTTCAAACCCAAAAGTTTCCAACTACTGACTGGCACTTTAGTTCGAACATTTATGTTGCACGCAAAATTAGTGAATACCAAATTCGTTCATTAAAATTTTTGTTTAAGGACACTTGCTTAAACTTAAATTTATTTGCGCACACAAACAAAAAGGTTAGCGTTGGCACTTTCTGCGACCCACAGTCCCTTCCGGTTCACCGTGCGCTCACGCACATTTGCCCATCAGCGTGCGGCTTCCGGCTTGATTTTTTTCTTGCAGCTTTTATGTTTACAAAATATTCTCGTTTTTCCTTATCTTTAAGTGCTAACATTATTGCTTTGCTGCGATGGAAAGTAGGCGGTCCGCCGCTTGGGAATTTCACAGTCAATACAAAAAGTATGCCAACTCTCTCCTTGCACTCCTTAACGAATGCTCAGCTGGGATAATTGAGAGCTCAGCTGTCTTGTAGAACCAGCGTGCTGTGACTTTATTATAGAGGAAACCCACAAATGTGTGTATGAAAGCATGAATATCCATTTTGACAGAAATAGACGCCGAACGCGGTTGCCTTTCGTTGCTCAATTGAGCCACCGAGCAGTCCAAATTTTCTACCTAAGTTTTCATGAATGCGTGTCTACTGCTAAGGTACTACTGAAAAATGAAACACATACATATTTATATAAGTATATCTAACTACGAATTTATATAAAAGAGTTTCAATACCTCCCTACGAAGGCAGCAGTTCAATTATGTTGAGCTCGTACCCGTACAGTGGAGAGAGGATGAGGGTGTGTGCGGTTTCACTTAGTCAACACTGAAAGCAATAACACATGTTCCCAATATTGACGAGAAAGGTCGGTCAATCAATTCGTTTGCGGTTATGTTTGTGTAAAGTAGCAAGAAGCAAGGGGCGGAAAGTATTTGTGTAAACGTCGAGCGAGTAAGGGAAGCATTGCTCTTTTTATTTCAAAGCAAAGATGCTCCTTCAATCGCTTGGCCTTCAGGTCCACAAACAAGAAAAATGAATTGATGAGAAACGGTCACAGATGGCGCTGCGAAAGATTGCGTCACACATTTTGTAGCATAACTAAAGGCGCTTAATTGATTTGTATTGTCAGAGTGGATATAACGAAGTGTATGGGAGCCTGTGTGATCGCAGTTTATGGATATAAAAAAAAAAAAATTCGTGGAAAATTATTGAAAGGAGTACACTTTGGAAAGTGTCTTTCGACTTGTTACATTTTTACGTAAATACCGCATAGAAGCTGTGGTTTTGAAGAACTCACAATATTTTTTTTAGAAAAATGTCAAAAATACTAAATTGATTTTATAAGCTAAACAACGTTGCCAAAAATGTATCGGAATTTCCCTTGGATATACTACTTTTCTATACTTTCGATCATTTATTGTTATCGATATACATATGCCCGTGATCGATATCATTACACTTAACTCATTTAATTTAGTTGAATATCGAATTGGAAATATCATAAAAGGATTTTCTCTTTCGAAGCGGCTCTCTTCAATGATTTTACATTTACTTCCTCTTTATTTTTAATATTCTACAATTCTCTGCTGCGAACATCGATAGCTTATTAACAGCCATTGAAGGTGTTGATATTTATTTATCGACATTTCAGTTATTCAATTCTTTCGTGTTAATCATGGTGTCTGTTATGGTTTTAATGTTTTATTATAGTCGATATCAGAACTTTAAAATATCGATATCGATATAGTTATCGATATCATGGTGAACTTAGAGCGCCATCTCTGGCTAAATTTACCGGCGCTTAGCTACAATTCAGCGCTTACTTATCTGACGGACGGTCTTAATCGGCGCTTTCAGTTGCGATTATTCATTCAAAATCGATCAATAATTTTTCCATAATTTTTCAAGGCTTCTCTAAAATCTTCAATGAATACTGAAACGACAAACTACTACCACAAAACTTCCTCTTCTCATGCGCCACCTCTGTGTGCGCTCATTATTGGCGATAGATTTGCTTGTCTTACACGCAAAACTTTCAATCGTGAAACTATTAAAAAAGTTCGATGCTACTTTTAGTGTTTGGCCAAGCAAATATGAAAAGAAGGAAGCAGCCGAAACCAAAAGAAGAAGAGCAAAAATGGAAATATCGTAGGAAAGTGCTGGCATAGAACACTTAGCAGTGTGGAGGTGGAGGAATGAGGCGCCGGCATGTTTTTTTTGTTTTTTTTTGTGTTTGCTTTCTTCCTACTTTGCTGGCGTTCGTCACTTTGCTTTCTGCTGCGTAATCGATTTTGATTTTCCGCTTTTCTATCGCTTCTTTGTATCAACAACCGGCGCGCCTCTTCTCCACTTCCGCTGCCACAAACTTAATGTGCTGGTAATATTTTGCGTTTCACTTTTACACTTTCTGCCACGATAAAGTATGCAAAAAATATTTAATGTTGCCTTGGCGTCGTTGTCCTTTGGTGTCCTGACAAAAAAAAAGGCGACTAAAAATAGTTAAATTTGAGCCTTGAAATTGTTTTTGGGGCACGTCTGTAAAGAGTGTCGGTAAAGTTTGGTAAACAGTGGTGGTGGCAGAGCGTAGATCGAGAGTGAAAATGTGGACAATTGATGAGCCTTGACAAAGCTTGTTACAACTTCTTTTATTTTCTGCTTGCGTAAAGCACAAAACGCGTCACTCTACTCGACGACGGTCAGCAATAAAAAACATTTCACTTCTCCCTTTTTCATATTCTACTGCTTTTTAACGCCGTTTTACCATCTTTCTTTGGCGCTTAGCAACTGCTGCTCGCTTTCAATTAATTTACTCTTTAAATGCTGGGCATAGTTTTTCGAATTTTTTGTGCTGCCATTGGCGCCTTCGCGTGACCTACCCTTTAGTTACCAAATTAACTTAGCCTTTGTTCACTTTTGTCTCTGCTGTCAGTCACGCTTGCATCGGTGCTGCTACTGTTGCTGCTGCTCTAACAACATTTCATTCTAACGCGCTGTCTCCCTTTCCTCTTCCATTTCGCCATTTCTTTCACGCGCTGTGCTTTCGGCAACGCAATCTTTCTTTGTCTTACCACTCGCAACGATTCTTAATTAAATTTAATTGTGCCGCAAACGTCTTTGGCTCTCTTATGTATCACTGCTGTCGCTCGTTTGTTGCACGATTGTCGGTTATTGTTGTGGCACAATTGACATTTGCCATGTGGCACCAAAGCTGCCGGAATTAGCCGCGCTTGAGGCGCGAAAACGTGACTAAAGTATTGTGAACCAGCCAGGCGTGTATAGTTGGATTTATAAATATTTTTTAAGAGCGCAGAGATGTGGGGAAATGCACGACATAAAATGGAAGAAGTAGCGCAACGAACCAAAAGAAAAATCGAATAAAAAAACACTCGCCCGCTGGCAAGGCTCAAGTGGCGCTGTGACCTAAGAAAACATTTTGCATAACTGCAGCTCTCCCAGAAATAAGACTCCTCAAGCGGCGTTCAAAAATTCTTGATAAATTTGATATTTTCAAACACTACTTAAGCGATCGATTGCGCTCTTTCCTGATTGTCTGAGGAATCCACTCCAACAAACCAGCGGTTGAAAGTCCTTCCCTGATCAATTCGTCGACGAATTTTATACTCTCGATCATCGTTCGACGCCAGCAGCGATATTAATCGATAGCCGCGTGCCTGTCTTCCGTTGAGATTTATCTATCGAGATGGAAGACATGCTGCTACATCCACATATTTGTTCCCCTGTCTGGTAATTCATTATAAAATCCGGACGGTATGAACCTTTAATGAAGCTGTAGGAACCTGTTTGTTCAAATTTGTTGGTCAAGAAATGTACTTATTGGCATTAGTTATGGCATATGGTGACTTTTCCGTTCTACACACAAGAACGCAGTGCCTTTGAGGCCAATAAAGGCTGCCCAAAAATGCCGAGAGAGGTTCAATTTATACTTCAACGCGCGCAGTAGGAAGTGACAAACTAGGTTTTTAGTTAGTTCAGTTAAAATATGTAGGGCATCTTTTGTTTGTCATCATCTCTTGTTTGGCCTTGAGCACAACGAGTAGAAATTATATTAAATTTATCTCTTAAAAAAAATTAAAAAATAATATTTTTTAAATTCGCAAATTCTCCAGAATTAATTCCTAAATAGCGTCGCATTTCGAAAAACCGGATGCATGCCAAGTGCCAGCGACCAATAAAATAAATTTACAAATCGTTTCGCCCATTTCTTTTATTTGATTCAATAAAAATGGACTTTAGTCGCCACTCAAATGCAGCTGCAACGCAAAAAATATTTCCGCCAACAACGCAGTGGCAACTTCGAATGCAGTGGCAGCAATTAAAAGCGCTTGGAAATAGTTGAACATAAATATTTGTTAGTCGAGTGCCAGCGGCAAGTGTGGTTGAAGAGGAGAGGAATGAAAAACTAAATATGTGTGTGGGGCAAAAAAAAAACAAAAAAAAAACACGACAGCCACAACAATGGCATTCAGGAAATAAAAGAAAAATGTTAAAATTGTTTTTTTTTTAGAAATTATTAGTGTGTGTGCACAAGTGCTTAGTTGTGTGCGATGCTTTCGCAAGCACTAATACACTCTCATCTGGCTGAGTCGAGTTTCACTTTCATACAATGACCACCCCCTTTTTGCAGTTGCGGCCACAACTGCCAGCCACTTTCGCTGTTGGCAAACAATGCGCTAATATAATTGCATGTGTATGTGTATGTGTGTGCGTGTGTGTTAGTGTACGCACTTCATTATATGCGTTTGAATGCGAATTGCAATGCGATATTGTTGCCTCGCTGTCGCCATTTAATACTTTCCGTATGGCTGGCGTCGCAATGCCAGCAAATAGCAAATGTGTAGTTAATGCAAAATGTTTATAGTTGTTTTATGAGTACAAAACGAAAAATTAAAGCATGAAAATTGCAGTATTTAAATGGAGATTACTTTGGCGCACAGCAGCAGCAGCACACAGTGTATAAAAACAAAACTGATGACGGAATTATTACAGATTTGCTATGCTTTCTTTGCAAGAGTAGAGACGATTGGAACTTACTGAAACTGTGAAATACTTTCTTTTTAAGTCGAAACTATACTTCAAAATAATCTAAGCTTTAAATGAAAATTTTCATAAAAGCAGCGCGAAAAATTTTAGTTGCGAAAAAGAAGACAAAAAGTGCACTTTTCGATTCCAGGAGTTAGAGCAAAGAAGGATTTTGATTTACGCTTCGGTAATTCTCGCGCGAACTTACTTTTACCTGGAGTTGTGTCAAATAGTTTCAGCATTTTTTTGAAGAATAAATCTTAAATTTTTCATCTGCGTAGTGGCAAAGTTGAAAAATTACTATTTTTGCAGATCAATCCAAGACACTAACTTTCTATGCGTGGCCTACTTTTAGGCACTCAATGCGGTTGGCAATCAGCCCACAGCCCACTTCCTTGTGCTACTTTAAATAGAAATAAGATTGAATTAGCACGCTCGCTTAAGGCAGCTTTGTTTAAGCAAGAAAGTTGTTGCTACCCGCGAGATGAAACAAAGTAAGAAGAGAAAAAAAAAAATAAACGATAAAGCAGCAGCGACATTTTTTATGACATTGAAATTTTCAAATTTTCTGTGACATGCCAACCGTTAATCAAACGCTCACATGCAACAATTAACGCCAACACATCTTCATGTCAATGTGGCTTGGTTGAGTTGTTTGTCCTGCGTTTTGGTCCTTCTTAAATGCTTCGCCCAGCAGCTCTTGCCGCCAACACAAAGCGTGTAAATGTCAAATGCCAAGTGGCAGCTCTTGCCAAAGGACTTCAATGAAAATAAATAGAAAATTGTGAATTGCGCTACATGGGTTGCCAGCGCGTCGGTCGCTAGCGTCGAAAGGCAATCAAAAGCAGAGAAATCAGCGCTAATCGCGCGCTGTACAACTCGCTGGAAAAGTAAATTTTTGCTATTGTTTTTTTATTTTTTGTTTGTCTTCGCTGCTGTTGGCGGCGTCAGCATGTCCTGTTTCGCATTTAATTTTGGCGTCAGTCAAACGTCGTATCTTTTTCGCTGTTTGTCCACACACACGCACACACACACAGACGCTAACGCATCGAATAACAATAGCTGGGAAAGTACTAGCAAAGCGACGGAAAGCAACGCTGTTAGCTGCCAATCAGTGCTTGTCCATCTTTGTTTGTGTGCTTTAATTTTGTCATTATTGTTTTTGTTGCTATATACATTTTTTGTACGCCGATTGGCCAGAGAGAAGCGAACATGACTAATTGACCCAACGAACGTCTGCTAAGTTCTAAATTATGCCAATGTTTGTAAAGAAAGTGGGAACTCTTCTCCAGATTCAAAGTTATCTTCGAGACTAGTTGGTCTTCAATGCGATGATAACATTTGTTCTGAGTATGAGGATCAATATTTTTTTTCTCGTAAGCAATATAACTAAATAAATTTCTACTCTGGCGATCTTTGATAGAAATTTAAAAAAATATATCTCTCTGTTGCTGGCACAGCGATTTCGGCTGCGGACAAGAATGTGCAGAAGGAACGACCTTCTCGTCTTCCTAGTGCTAGCTGTTGTCATTTCAATGGTCTCAGTGAAGTCAAGTCCCATCTAAACTTGCTGAGATCTCCTTGGATGTGTTTTTCTTTTTTAATAACCGCCACTGATTCAAGTAGAATATGTTTCATTCTCTAAGAAAAACCTTAAGCATCCATTTCACAAAATGTACTATGAAAATATCGAACTTTAAAAAATTTTTAATTTTTTTTTAAATTTTTTGAGTATGCAATTTTTTGCCTCATTCTATTTTAGTCTGAGAAAGTGCAAGTCTTAAGTGTCTACAAGTTATCACTGATTTTTGACAATTTTTTTTACTGGCAGTTTCCTCCAAACAACGCAAAACCGCGATTATTTGTTTTTATGGAAGGAAGTGCGAAAGAGCGTCAGTAAAAAAAATCTATCAAAAATCAGTTTTTGTTCGTGGCCACTTAAAGCTTGCACTTTGTTGCGCTACAATTGAATGAGCTACATATTTGTATACCCCAAAAAATTTCAAAATTTTTTTTTTTAAAAGTTCGAAAATTTGGAAATTTTTATAAAAATTTAAAAAGTAGTTTTTAATCGTGTTTCCTACACACTGCGCCTTTTGCAGCAAATTTGCCATAAAATCTAATATAAAAAAGCATGGCTCCAGATGAGTAGAGTTACCCGGCCGTACCTTTGTTTTCATACTTTGCTACATTCACATGGCATATTGCATGTGTCTCGTTCATTCACACGCTCGCGCTTTCATCCACATTGCCGCCCCCCTGCCTCCCATCTCAAAATTTCTGCAGATTTTATTTGCTTTTTTTGATTTATTAAAAGCGCTCTGCAAATTTTTCGTTTTACTTTGCTTTTCAATGCATTTTATTTAGTATTTAAATGGAATATTTTCAAAACCTCCACCGCAAATACATTCGAACGTATAAATATTTGTACGATTGTTCCACTTCTACATACATAAATTGCTCTGGTATTTTATGGGTTACTACCAAATAAAATGTCAACATGTGTGCGCACGAAAGGCCAAAAATTCGATTGCTCTGTGTTGGTTTTTTTTTTTTTTTTTTTTTTTTTTTTTTTTCGGTTACGACCACGGAGGAGGAATCTTCATAGATACGAGCAGCCCGTGCTGCCCGCATGCCCGATTTGCCTCCAGGCACCTACGGACTAAACCCAACCTCCTTCGTACGCTGGGCCTGTGGCACCGCTGCGGGACTATCAATTCCGATATTACTTCGCAGGGCAGGCACTGGACGTTATTCTTCGTCTTCACTCAGCGTGCGTTATAATTCTGCGCGGTTCGCGTTTCGCTCGTCCATTCGGAGTCTTTTCATTATTCCAGTGATGTTGTCAACACATTTGTGCCAAATATCTTTATCGGACAGCATAACCTTCAGCAAGCCTTCCGGAGACACTGCTTTTCCCATATAACGTTCTAGATCGTTGCGTTCTATGTCGAATCTGTGGCAGTCCATCAGTATGTGTTCTGCGCTTTCAATTTTCCCATCGCAATGTAGGCAGAAGGGGTGATCAACGTGCTTGTATTTATGTAAATATTGTCGGAAGCAGCCATGCCCGGTAAGGAACTGGGTAAGGTAGAAGTTTGTTTCTCCGTGTTTTCTCTTAATCCACTCGTCTACCCTTGGGATCAATCTCTTTGTCCAACGTCCTTTTGGGGACGAGTCCCACCTTTGTTGCCATTCGTCGGTGCTTTGTTGCAGGATGCTCTGTGTTGGTGTGAGCGTGTGTGTGTGTGTATCTGTGTTTTGGTAGCATGCAGCAGCAGCGCAAGAAAAGGTAACTTTCATTCTCGTGCGGTACTCGCAATTTTCCTAACACGCAATTAACTCTCTTCCCCTTGGCTGTAAGGCGATTGCTTGCCTGTTTGCCCATTCGCTAGCTGATTGCATTACCAACATACACACATACGAACACATACGAGCACATACAAACATTTTAAAATTAACCAAAGCGCATGGGGACAGTTGCGAAGTACTCGTCGTTCGTGTTTTTTTTTTTCGTTTGCTATTTTTCACATTTTATTTCAAGTTAAGTTTGGGGAGGCACCTCCTCGGCGCAGCCATTCGGCGCTATTTTCTCGTCGTAATTTATTTACTATATTTCCTGCTGCACCAACACCCCTCACCCTCCCTCTCCATCTGTGGTGTCTTCGCGAGCGCGAGTATCGCGTGTTATTGTTGCAGTGGCAATAGTAAATAGTCGTCCCCTTTCTTTGCTGCGAGTATACTTTTAATTTTTCCACAAATCGCTTTGCATGCACACTTGTTTTTATTCCCTACCTTGCCCGCCCGCCTTTGCACCCGCCGTTGTATTGTGTAACCTAGAAGCCCCTTTTAACGGTCGTGCACTCGACTGTTGTCACACAGAATTGCTTAGTAGTTAGTCACTTGCGCCACTACGTTCGCTCGGTTCGCTCGGTCGCACTAGTCTGGCGCCGTTCGTCCGCTCCGCTCGCGACCTCCATTAAAAGCTCCCTTTATGTTATTCCTTTTCCAATTTGCTTGCAAGTCGGTGTGAGCTGTGTGCGCTTTGTGGTTTTATTGTATGCGCCATTGCTATGGTTACACGCCGCACCACTGAGGGGGCAGCGGGCAGTAATTGTGGCTCGTAGTATTCCCAACATTGCCGCCAGTCGTGTTCACTCGCTCGTTTCGTTGCTTATTCAGCTGACATTTATTTACACAATAATATCGTACAACCAATACACACAGACACACACACACACACACACAAATGCATTTGTATGTATGCCAGTGTGTGCTTGACCTGCTCGACGACTCGACCGAGTGGCACATTAACGTACATTCGAATGTGGCAACAACGACGAAAAAGGTCGTTGATTATTGATTTTTTAATTAAAAGTAAAACAAACTGGCGAGCAAACAGGCAAAGCAGCTGAGCAATGAAAATACGGCGCAGTCGAATAGTTGAACGAAATGGCAGAATTTTGCTTCCAACACGCTTGTGGCCTGGCTGACAGGCAACTTGGCCAGTTTAGCTTCTGCCTCCGCTCACACTTCGCCTCTATGCGCCCCCCATGCTCTGGAATGGCCAGGTAATTAAATTGTAATACGAAACTTGTCACAATTTAAAGCTTTTTGGCTAATCCATATAATTTGAATGGCCAATTGCTGGCACACGCCCGACAGCGCGTGAATGTGGAGCGAGGTGAAGTGAATGGGATTAAATCGATTTGTGAGTTGCAATTAAGTGTAAAATGAACAATAAATACTTAAATGTGCGGCTTAAGCGTTGCGACTTTTTCCACAAACTGATTTATTGAGCGCAGTTTTGAAAATATTGCGACTAAATAGGGTGAGGATGCCTCATTTGAATTTCGGCTTTTCTCAAACATCAACCCATTACGAAATCACAGAGCAAAAGTGAAGGCAAACCAAAAATATTATGACGGATTTAATCGAATATTAGTAGAATTAAGGTATGTCAAACTCGGCGGCTACACCTGAGCACTTGTTCGTGTCACGACATGAAATAAATGGAAGAGTCTTGACTAAAGCTTTGCATATTTTATGATTTTAGCTCTTTCTGGTTTCAGTTATTTAATAACACTATGCAAGATCCAAAAAAAAAAAATCAGTGATATCCCGAGTGGTGATTCGTATTAGTTAAACTTAGTAAACAACAGAAAAAAAATTGGTATTTAGTTATCACGTCCCTAAATATAAGGAATGATAATCTTACTTTATTTACATTTCGTTACACTTAGTTGAGGGTAGCTAAAAAATTATATCATTCGTGTGTACAAAAGTCACCAAAACAATTAGATTATTCATAAATGTTAATTCTCTTAGCTTACGCAGTACAACATTTTTCAGTACATTGATTGCCAACTCAATTCTGAGAACTGTATGTGAAATTAGACCAAAAAATAATAATTTCTGCATCATTCGTTTTGTCTTCTTACCTGCCAAAATATTTTTAATATCGATTTGAAGTTAGTACTATCGTATAGGGGAATTTATCACGTTTTAGGCCCTGTTGTTTGACATAGCTCGACAGCCACTAGCCCGATTTAGTTGAAATAAATTTTAAAAAATTTAGAATTACAATTCCCTTAATCTGCTCATATATTGTTTTCCTATACAAGCAACAGTTTCCATTTTAAAACTAAGCGCATGAAGGAAATTTTTTTTTTTTAATTCATAAAAAATACAAAACGGAAATAAGTTTCAAGTCTAGTTACTTTTTCGCAAAGTCACATAACTTATGAGCAAAATGAGACAAATATCATGAAAATCGATGCACGCGTTTCCATTTTATTCGCAATTGAGTAAAAGTATAAATGTTGTGCATATGTCGAGCAAATTTTTGAAATTCATACCTTTACTCAATTGCGAATAAAAGCGAAACTCAGGATTGAGTTGGCAAATCATGTGTTGTACTGTGTTATTTTGTTACGTTCAATTTACTACTAAAAGTAAAAAAAAAAGCCAAATTCGATTTTGTTTGCAAAATGTTATAAAGCTTATTTTTAAATTGAAATTAGAAATCAAGACAAGTCATGGTTGCCGAAAGTGTTTTGCATGATACAATCATTTTTAAAGGTAGTTTCACTCTCTCATTTCAGACGCTATATTAACCATTTGACAGAAACAATGTTCCGGATTTTCGTGCTAACAATTCCTTATTAAAAGAATCCTCTATTTTTGAAATTAAGAAAAACCAAGGATGCATTTTAACGTTAAATTTAACCGTTCCGAAATGTTTTTTCTTGTTTCGGTTGAAACATTTCAAAATATTATCGTCAATGCAATTATCATAATAAATTTCATTACGTTTTTAACCGGAACGAAATGCTAGCGTTAACGTTAAAACGTTAAGAAAAACGCTAAGAAAACGCTGGAGATTCACTCGTCGCAAACAGGCACAAACAGAAGCGCTGCATACTTTTAGGCACATTAAAATTAACGAAAACGGAAATTTTATAACGTTGCAACATTAACGATTTAATTTCGTTTTGATAACATGGCGCCGAAACGCAACAAACTCATTTCGTTAAGTTAATTTTGCTCGTTAACCAAACAAAATGGTATCGTTTCGTTTGTTGAGCAGCCCTGAGAAAAACAATGACAACAGAAACAAAATTTGAATATGTGCAAAGATGCATTATGTATGTATTTCGGTTAAACCAAAGGACATAAATACATATCGTCGTTCGAATAAATAAATGTCGTATGCGAAAATTGGGGCAAATTTATTTAAGAATGCAGTTATACTATACTAATTAAGATCTTTTAAATAATGTTAAGTGTTTTTGGATTTCTCTTTCAGTTTCCGAGATATTGAGCAAAATTTTGTCGCATGTGCAAGATCGAAGTGATTTCGTTCATTTTTGTTTTCATATAAATTCCGTGCTTTGAGCACTCGGAAAATATTGTCAAATGCTCAAATAACCAAACCTTGGACAAAATTTAAAAATCTGTAAAATTTTGTCATAAAATATAAAAATTTTGTTCGTATTGTGGCTCGGATAATTAAATATTGTATGTGAAAATATTGCAAATAAAGTTAATATTGCAGTGAGTTCGAGGTTCGAAACTCAGCCAGGGCAAGTAAAATCTTAATTATAGAAAATTTTTTTTTCTAACAGCGGCCACCACTCGGCAGGCAATGGCAAACCTCTGTGGTTATTTCTGCCATGCAAAAGCTTCTCATAAAATACAACTGCCGTTCGGAGTCGGCACAAAACTGTAGGTCCCTCCATTTGTGGTAAAATATAAGGACGCACACCACAAATGGTAGTAAAAGCTCGGCCAAACACTCAGCCATATAGTGAAAGCGCCAAATTATTATTTTTATTATCACATTTGTCGTATGTCATGCACATTACTCCAAATGCAACATTTGACAAAATTTTACTAAAGAAAATCCTTCATAAATTCAAAAGTAATTAAGAATAAACAATTAAAATAAAATATTTTAAGTTTTTCTCGAACTAGTAATATTATCTATCGTCGGCCTCTTTGAGAAATTGAATTCCAAACTGCAATTGCGATTTCCCAATAAGTCTTTAAATGTAACAAGCAAGTCAACTTTACCAGGCAATTATCACCTGTCAAAAACGTTCCTTATGTAAATGCAACTTCAAGGCTAAACAACTCGTATAAGCCTTAATTTTAACGCAAGTTTCCTGTTTTTTTTTTTCAATTCTATTAGAACTTACAGTACAGTGTTAAATACACGTAACTCTGAGTAACTATCGTTAGATGGGTTTATGGTAAAGAATATACCATATATTGTACACTTACATTCAACAATAAAATTCCACATCCAATAAATGAAACATAAGTACATATAGAAAATATACACGTTTTGTATTTGAACTACCATAAAATTAAAATTAAAATAACCAATTTCTATTTCAAAGTAGTGGCAATATTGGACGTCTGCCGTCGAACAATGGTTCTGTCAAAATATTCAAAGTGAAACTACCTCTACAAATATTTGTATCGTGGTGTTTTGTTTAAAATGTTGTAAATAAGAAAGGGTTTTCCAAACAAAAATCAAAACACTCGGTGTAGTCAATGCCACTCCCACATTCTCCAGACATTCCAGTACCGAAAAGCTTTTGTTTTTCGTCAAGTTTATCGAGTCCTATAGAAGAATAAGATGAAGCAGGCCCTTCTTAGAACGAAGAGGTCTTTATTTATTTATTTATCTTTTATTTTACGCCATTGTACTTAAATCCTTACAGGCTACGAACAAAAGTAGCTTCAAATGCATATAAAATATATGTAAATCTTATTAACTATAAGACAGAGATCAAAATATTCAAAAAAGCAATTCTAGATAGGGAAAAATCAAGATCAACATTATTATTAATGGAATTTAATTCACGTGTAGCGCGTGTAATGGGCGCATTATTGGCGTACTTAGTTTTAAAATAGTCCCCATAAAACAGTTAGAAATGTCGAAGCGACCGCTGGGGAACATTAAATCGAATCCTAACCAGTTAAGCAAGGGCAATCAATGACTCCAGTTATGATATTATGAACAAAGGAAAGGCAGTGTATAGACCTACGACTTTCTAACGACTTGAGACTTATAAACTAAAGTGCAGAGACCGAGGTGAAAATTTAAGTAAAATTTTTTGCAACCCGTTCAATTCTTGTGACAGCTAACTGACTACTGGGTCTCCAAATAAAAACAGCATATTCTAGATGAGACCTTACAAATGATATATAAAGTAAATTGATAGTAAAGGGATCATACAATTTAGACGCATTTCTTCTAACGAAACGAAACATAGCGAAAGCTTTTGAGGTGATTAAATTTATGTGATTATAAAAAGTGAATTTACTATCGAAAACAATACAAAGGTCCTGAATCTCATTAACACACTGAAGGACACAGGTCGATATACTGTACTTTAAAGGTATAATGTTAGATAATTTAAAAAAAAAAAGACAGAAGCACATTTGGTCAATAAAAACTAAATGTCTTTGTTAGATATTTAGATTTGAGCAAAGAAAAATCTGAAATATTCGACTCGAGTTGAAAACAATGAAATCTATTGCAAACTGGAGTTAAAATTACAGCTTATCGAAAACGTCACATTACCTTCGCCACCTTTTAATCAAAAGAAGATGGATTAATGTCAGCATAAGGTCACAAGCATTTATCAAAACATGGCTTCAGTAAGTGATGAAGACGGTGAAAGATTTCATCAAGACGAATTTAACAAGGTGATGTTAAGAAGCCAGCTGGTTTTTTGGCTTTGCTGCACTGAATGTCAAAGGGCTTCATTCTGGTTTGCTGGCGATGTAAATCACCTACAGAAATTTGACATTCAGTCTAGCAAAGAGGGATACCGGCACTACTGACTAAAAGAGGAAAGCCAATCATTAAAAAAAACAATTTTTTTAATGTAGAATAACAATTTATGTCACCGTTTCATAACATTTTTAATAAAATCAGTAAATGCATTTCACTACTAAACTTGACGTGATAGAACAATTTTCTTTCAATATTTCAAATAGTTTTAAGGTGGCTAATCATAATTACATACTGTGAACTTAGTGAAAACAAAATTTATTTTGATGCATAGTGTAATTTCATAATTTTAATAATTAATTATGGTCACGTGTAAACGAAAGCGAAAACTCTCTTGCTAACCACAATAATGACTGCTCCTAGGTAGGAAGTCTCAATCCCAAACCAATATTTTTTTTTTTGTTTTAAGGCAGAGTATCTGACCCGACTTTCTCGCAAGAAGCAAGTATAACAAGCAAAATTCCTCCAGATAAATCGAGTGCGACTTGAACTTGAATTAAATTTCCTTCTGTCTGTGTGCCAATCTCTCCGATTCTATTGCCAAGTATTTCATCAGAAGCGATTGCACAGCATAAGTTGCCCAATAAACGTCATTTCGTCGCATCAAAGTCTCGTTCGCCTAAATGTTACTACTTCGTGTGTGTAATTTTCATGTCCGTTGAGTTTTTGTATACTCACTAATCTTTGATGCAGCCAGAATGCCCGTTACTCTGGGCTGATGTATTTGTTTTCCGTGGAGCAAGTTGTCGGAAAGAACAATTTCGAGGCATTCGACGTTTTGTGGGCGCGTTGAATTTTTTTTAAATTAACAAAATGTTCTCATATTTCCACTGTAGTCCGGCGATGGGAAGTTCTGGGTCGAGGAGCATTGAGAAGCGCCCTCTAGAACATCCGGCGTGGAGCCAAAGCTCAAAGTTCAATTAGACCGATAGGAATATCGCGTTTTTTATGAAAAATATCTCTAAAATTTGAAGTTCTTTCGCTACGGTCCGAACTCATTGGCTTACTCGTCTGTTTCAACTACACTGACAGATAACGCAATGACGATGCCGGAAACTTATTTGTGTGTGACACAGCGAAAATTTATCATTTCAATTTTAACAAATGGCCGCTGTGTTCTTTCTAACACACACACACACACACACTTACATACAGATGTGTGCAGTGAAAGCCACACTTTTCCCTTGTAGCCAAAAAAAAAAAAGGCCTTTGTGTTAAGCCAAAAACGTTGTCAGCACTTATTTCGTCCACAGCGAAAGCAGCTGTTTACACTACAAAGTTATGTTTGCAGTAAACTGTTTTTCATATAAGTTAAACAAAAAAAAAACAAATAACAACTCAGCAGAATTAAGATGAATCTGCTAACTATGTTTGTGTACGAGTTTGTTTTGTTGAAATCTTCGCGCGCTGCTGACGGAAAAATGTGTAACAAGCGCCAGCCGAGCAACTTTTGCGGACAGAGAAGTCTGAGTAGACGTATTTGAGGAAATAGTTTTTTTTTTTGGTTGTGGCACATGCAAAACCCACACACACGCACACATTCGCTACTTCGCCCGGCGTCTGTCGCACTTTGGTAGTTGGCTTGCTGGCTGGTTGGCTCTCATCCTAAGTGGCAAGAGGACTCGAGTGGCGTTTAATATTAATGAGCCACGCTTATTCACACAAACAATTTGTACTTCTTTGCGCGTTTACACATGTTCTGCCATTTGCGCTTAATGACGTCCGTTCAAGTAGCGCGCAAAAGCAAGTGAAAGTTCAAATATTATAAAAAAAAAACAAAAAAACAAAGCAACGTACGCCCGGAGGACACATGTAAATTGATAATAAAAGCAAATTGTCGCATTGTCTCAAACTCCGGCGGTGGCAATTTAAGTACTTTCACATCTTTTTTTTCACTTCGTCGAGCTTCCGCTTACTCCACTCAACAGTTTCGGTTACTATTCTATTAGTTTTTTTTTTTTGACATTTGCTGTACAACTTTTGCTCTGCTCATCGCTTTAATTGCTGTTGTTGGAGTCTTACTAACTAAGGACAGCGTGGTAATAAAATCGCTGAGTTCAAAATATATATAAACAAATAAAGTTGTTCTGTAACGAGCGAAAAGCGGCGAAAGCTCGTTGGAGCCGAGATGTGGAAGCTAAAAGTTGTGACAGACAAAAGGCAAAAATTTAGTGAATAACAATAAAAGTTGACTGCGCAGTTAGTAAAAGTAATTTAGATGTGGCTTCGATACCATGATTAGTCGTGGGTTGAAAGAGGAGTGTGGGTTTATTCGGCTGCTAAACTTTTATTAATTGCTGCTGACATTTGAATTATTGAGGCTGCCAAACTTAACATTTCCCAGCGTATTGCGTAACCCAGCAAGCGAAAAGCACACAGCGTTGTAACAAGAAATGAAAAAAAGTTGGGAGCACAAAGTGCGAAAGAAAATTCGTCACAACTCTCCTCACTGTCAGTCGCATTTAAAAAAAAATCTACACTTGCGCCACCTAGCGGCAATTTTTTTTATAGGTCAAAATTCACGATTCCTTCTGATTCAGCGCTTGCGTGTCTTTGCAGTTGAAATGACGTGTCAAAAATCTTGACTTATACGACTTAAAAATAAATTGCATATTTCTTCGTTTTTTTTTTTTTTTAATTTTTTGCACTAAAATTTTCACTTATGTAAATACTTTTTTGATTTATTTTGTTGCGCTTTTGTCTTCACTTTTACTTCACTCGCCACGTTGAAGGTTGCCGCAAGGTCTTTTTTCCAATAAAAATTACAAAACTTTAGCATTTTGCTGCTTGGCTTGTGCTGTGCGCGCGGAGTAGAGAAGCGGCGCATACTTCAAGGCGCGTGAGCCTTCAAGTGTTATTGTTATATTCTTATTACCAAGGATTACAATATATTTTATTTTTTTTTATTGTGCTCCACTGCAGTTAGGCTAGCACGAGTATAAAGCGTTGTAATCAGAAATGAGGAAAGTATTGTTATTATAAATAAATTTTACTATTGCCATTCTGACAACTATTGCTTGGCTTGTTTTGGATAGAAGGACATTGCAGTCAGGTGCTGGCATTAAGAGACTTTTGTTTAAGCGTTCACTTATGTATGAAAACACTTAATATCACACACACACACACACACACACAGATAGAGTTGAACTCTAGCTTCAAGAAAAATTCCACTCAAGCACAAATGTTGCGTGTTTCCCTACCATCAACCGACTAAATGTGGCTGCATAGCGTCATAAAATTACAAAAACTCCATACAAACATATGACATTTGAAGTAAGCGAATGTTTTATCTACATTTACTTTGGACATTTCCATTGAATGGATAAAAAAAAAATGGAAAGAAAAATTACAAAAAACTGCTAAAGTGAATCATAGTTTAAGTGTCAATCGAAATTTATTAGTTATTTATAAAAAGCTCACTTCGGTACGCGCCAAGTCATGCCAACTGCGAAGGTCGGCGGTGTTACTGCATTCCAAGGTCGCTTACCAAGAATCCCGTTTGTGTGTAAATGAAGGTTTTTTATTTAAATGTAACTACTATGTTAAATAGTTGCCGAACGGAATAAGATTTTATATAAAACAAAGAAGTCGAAATATAGAGTAACACTTTGAGATTAATAATTCGGCCAGTTGAATGTCTAAGATTTCTAATTTTAAATCACTTTAACTTAGAGCTGCACTTACAATCCAAAAAAGTATATTCTGTAGTTGGTGCTGGTGCTCTTTTATTGCCGCTATGAAAAGTGCGTGCCTTAACTCGATATGCCGCTGAGTTTTAGATTTAATTCACTGTCAGGTCAAGCAAAATCTAAATCATAGAAAGGGGTTTGTTTTTTATTTATAAAAGCGAACGCCACACGGAATGGCATTGTAAACTTCCGAGTGATTTTTTCTGCTATAGAAAAGCTGCTCATAAAATAAACCAGCCGTCCGAGGTCTGTATTTATAGCGCAAGCGGTAGAAATAGCGCGTGTGATCCAAAAGTATATTGAGCAGGTCAAATACAGCAAAAAATACAAAATTGTTATTAATTAATTTAATTCGACATTTATTAGGCCAACAGAAAAATAACAAACATTTTGTAATTTCATCAAAGTAAAGCTTTAAATTTGCCTTAAAGCAAGTAGCATAATCTGTAAGCTATATGAAATGCCACTCGAGTGGTTCCTTCGTCCTCCGCCTCACTCAAACAGGAGTTCTGTTCTGCAAGTTCTTTAAAGATAGTCGCAACTGTTGCAATAATTTTTAGTACCAATTTGAGGGCTTGCTGTAATCAGTAATACCACATTGTACCGCCAGTTTCAGAAGACACAAATGCAAGTCAACCAACTACCTGACTTTTACGTCGCTTCTGTGTGATTAATTAGCGAATCACAAAACTACTTCGAAATTGGGTTTTAAAATTAAATCTTTAGGAAACTCTTACTTATCGCTTATGTAAGTACGAGTAAGTAAGTGCTTTTGAGCGCAGAAAAGCGAAAGAAAGTTTTTCATAGCAACATTAAGTGTACCGAAGGTAATCAGATAAGTTTGCGGTAGCAAAACTTTTTAACGAAAATATTGCATGACACACGCACACCCACACACCCACACGCCGTCAAGTTGCACCAGCCGCCATAATCCCAATGCTACGACGCCGCTGCTAAAATACTGATAAATTAAAAAGTTTCACAACACACTTTCGCTTGCTGGCATTGTCTGCTTTTGGAAGGGCGCACAAAGCTGCAACTGCTGCTCACTTCTTCTACACCACACTGCGCTGAGACATCCACTCTGCCTTTAAAGTGTCGCTGTCGAACGGCTGCTGTGCCTGTTTGTACATAGAAGCGATGGCGGGAAGGAATGCTGGAGGCTGGAGTGCGGTGCAACTTTAGTGTTTGCGGTTGAGGCTTCGCGCAAAACACAACGTCACTGCCACAATGCCTTAAAAATTTACAAATTAGTTGCAGCGTATAGCAGTTGCTTGTAATTATAATAGGTAAGCGAAGTGCGCATTTTGCAGCAGCAGCAGCAATGCGAGGAAAAGAGAAAAAGAGAAAAATGTTGTTTCATTTAAAAGCGCTAAAAATATGCAGCACTGCAACAAAAGACTCTGGAGAAGAAGAGCAGTTAATAGACAGCGGCTGTGAGTGAGCGACATGGCGTGACGTGGCGTACCGTGGCGTATGAGCAACATTTTGCAATAATTTATGAATAGCAATCGCTTTTGTTTTCGTTTTTTTTCACTCGCCTGCAGCATTATGAACTTTAGCTAATTAACGCAAAATAGAGAGAGAGAATATAGACTTGGTGTTTTGTTTTGATTAATTGAAGTATTAGTCATACTTTCACATCTCTCAACTTCTGCGTGTGCGCAGGCAAAAGGAAACTTAAACTGACGCTTAGTTTGAGTAAATTACAATAGCTACAGAAATTAAATATTTGTGACAGCAAATGCCTTAAAGTGTGCATTTGCACAAATTAAGAAAATTGCTAAATGCACAATTAGTTTTGGAGTTATTTGCGTGGAAAAATAGAAAAATTTTCATATTTTTTTTATGTTTCAAACGAAAGATTAGAATTCTTAAAAAAAAAAAAACACTTAAAATCATTGCGTCAAACACACCTGAGTGTCGGCGGTTTCATACTAGTTTACAAAAATTAATTTTAAAGTTATCATAGAAGAACTTATTATTTTAAAAGCGACTTAACATTTCCATTAGTTTCATAGCTCTAATTACTACCGCTCGGTGATATCTTTTAAAGCGCAAGGTTTCTCATCTGTTTTAATAAAATGTTTCTCTGTGTTAATTAGTATATTGAATTTCTCTTCAGTTGACTACTTTCTTCTGAAACTCGCAATGCTTTATTCGCCAACACATACCTTCTTCTTTTCATCTCTCCAAACCTGCCTTCCTGCTTTCCTTCCCACGCTCACTGTCAGCATCCGCTTGCACTTATTCACTTAAGCAGCTGCTTTGACTGGCGCTTTCTGTTTTTCACGTTTTCAGTTTTGCGTTATGCCTTTAAGTCCTTCATTCGTTGTTTGCGCCGTAAGTTATGCTTCCGAAAAAAAAAAAAAAAACGCTGAAAGGGAAACCAGAATCAAAAGCATAAAAATGTAGTGGCGCCATTTTCTTTTTTCACTTGGCATCTCGCTCGCCTGCAACCAACCGCGACAGTAATTATGAGCTTGTTGTTGTAATTATTTTGTAATTTCATGTACGAACATTTTGTGCATTCGCGCGCTGGCTGCTTTGGCGCGCGGTCAGTCTGCGTGCTTCTTTTTTTTTGTGATTTTTTGTTTGTGATTTTTTTTCTTGTTTGGCAAAACCTCAAGTTGGTGTGTATGTATGTGTGTATGTAAAAATGTGTGTTAGCATAATTTGGTATTTTTTATACCCAAACGCTCTGTTGTCTTTGCTTGCTTTGCCCGGCTTGCTTGCTTGCTTTGCGGCACTAACTAGCAGGAAATGGAGCATAATTTTTTTTTTTGTAAACTCTTTGCTTGCAACTAAATAGAATATTATTACTTGCATAACGAGCCCCAAAAGTGTCCAGTGTGCGGTCCACTGCAATGGTTAGTGAGTGGCTAATAGTTATTCTTCTTCATTTAAATGTAATTTACTTTTTAAAATATGTAGATTTAATTTATTTAAACCACAAAAAAAATTCGCTAAATGTCGCTTGGCAATTACTTTCTATGCAAAAACAGTTATGACATAAATTTTTGTGTATTTTACGAGCTCGTTGCGAAATGCTTCATTACTTTCTGTGTTTGGACAATACAAAAAATGGCGGCAAACAAAAAAAGAGATTGAAAAAGGACTACAAAGTGGGAGACTCTGTGCTTTTTGAAAGTAAATATTTACTGAAATCACTCCTCTGCCAGCTTTCAACACCTTTCTATTACGAATCTGCACTTACTGCTGAGTTAATATCTGGAAACAATTTTTATTTGATTTTTAAATTGAATCTTGCTCGCTAAAGCTTAGTAAACAGCTCTCAGGAAAATCGAGAAAAGTTCATACAAAATGACACTCAAGAAATTAAAAAAAATTTCTTCTCACAATTTCATAAATCAGTCTGAAGCTGTCAAGAAAAAAATGCTCGCATATTCATTTCTTCGAGAAAATTTTTAACAACAGCAAAATACTTTTTCAAGCAACAGAAATAATGGAAAAAAAATATTTCTTACGATTTTGCTTGAGAGTTGCATTCAAGCCCTTAGAAAAGAATATTTCCGTATTGTTGAGTACAAAATTTCTGAGAATTTCTTTTTCATTTTCTATGCCTAATTACGAGTAAATATTCATAAGACAATCAAGTAAAGTAGGCCTGACAATTTTGCCAAAATAATAGTTTCTCACAGAATAAAAAAAATTAATTGGAAAGTTTAAGCGTCGAGCAATTAAGCTAAAGCATTTTTATATTCGACTAATTTTCTCCCTATCGCCGCTGCTGATTTATCACTATAGAAGCGTTTTAAGTGCCATTAAAAAATGGCAGCTGTGCTCATTTTACGTTTGACAAAATAGTAAAATTAATTGAGAAGCGAATAAATATGAGGCACACAAATGTACTTCGCTCACTTTAACCTCTCTTGCAATGTCAATTGTTATTCCAATGTTTTTTTCTATCGAAAAGGTAAGCAAATTTAGCAAGAGTTAACGAAAATTCGTAACAAATAGCAGCAGCTATACTTAAAATTAACCTCGAATTTTTTTTTTTAAATTTAAAAATTTTTTTTCATGATGTATACAAAAGATATTAGAAAATATAGTAAAGTAGTTTTCAGAAATGTAGTAAAAAGAAATTGCTAAAATTATTTCAATTAAAACGATTTTAAAGCAACAAAACTTTTGCAGTTAGTAAGTTCATAAAAGTTTTGTTTGCTTAAGCACAAAGTTGCGCAGCCTACATAAAGTTTACATCGAACACATTTCCCAAAAAGTTATCAACTGCTACAATCAGGCGCACGTGGCGTATGAGTAACCAACACGTCAATCAAAAGCGACCCATTGAATGAAATGAATACTGAAATATATATACATACATACATGTATAACAGTATAACAGTATAACAGTTTAAAAAATAATTTATCTCATTTTCCAATTAAATTGAGTATTGACCGCAGCATCAGCCAAGGCCGGTGTATCAAAGCAAGAAAAAAAGGCAGGCAGGCGGGTTAGGAGGTTAGTCGAGAGGTCGAGCGGTCGAGCGGCGGCTGGCAATCAGTGTAATCGAATTGATTGATGTGATTTACAGCCAGTTAACTCCGTTTTTTCTCGTTTTTTTTTCGTGGCTTGCTATGCCTCAGTGTTGGCGCAGTGTACGTGTGTTTGTGTGGGTGTGTGTGTGTTGTTATGTTGTGTTTGCGCTTGTGAACCACAATTCCAATATAATTTGCTCGTTTATTGAAATTGTTCTTTTTTTTTGTCGTCCTCTGAACGACCGCTTTACGCTTGTTTATGTCAGAGATGAAAAATGAATGCCAGCAAGAAATTTTTTCTCCTTCAATGTTAAAAAAGGAAAGCACAATTTGTATGTAACTAAGTATTTGCTCGAATATGCTCGTGTTCGTGTTCGTATTTGCACACGAATATTTATTTGTCTTTGGCACACGTGTGGCATGGCGCGGGTCAGTCACTGAACTCGAACAGCATTAATCAATTTCTCGGCGCATTTTTATTGACTTTGCTGCCATTTTTAATGCAATTATTTTCAACTTTCTTCTCTTTCTCGTTGCAGCTGACAGTAAATGGCATTTATACACAGACACACACACACACACACACCAATGCATCGAACATCATGGCGAACAACTACAACAACGTTACTGCAAATGGATGCGCGCCAGAGCAGCTGCAACAGGCAACAAAGTAACTGCGAAGTGAATTGAAATGAAAAAGGATTAACACATTTTCTTTTTATTTCCATCAATGTGAAAAGGTCGCTGCGCGCGCGCACGTGTGTGTGTGTGTGTGTGTGTCCAAAAGCGCTTTTGTATGCGTGTCACAAACAGTAACGAAGCAAAAAAAAAATAAAAATAAAACAAACATCACAAAAGTGTAGGTGTGTGCAGAAAGCAAATGAATTTTCATTGCAGCGCCGCAATGTATGCAACAAAAAAAGTGTAAACTCTAAAGTGTACACGATTTGTTCCGTTGTTTTTTTTTCTTGTTTTGTTTTCTCTGCGCGCAAAGTGAAATGTATTTGTGAAAGAATCAAAAAAAAAAAAAAGAAAATAGCAAAAAAGAAAAGGACACAAGTTTGAGCGTTTAATTGAAAGGTGTGAGTTGCCAGCGGAGTTGAGCTTAAAAAAAAAATATGAAATGAAAGCATTGGCTGAGTGAATTACAGTAGCGCAAAAAATAAGAGCGAACAGAAATTTTTAAAAGCATGCCAGCTGCTCAAGGCCAAATGTGTAACTGCAAGTGAAAGCAAAGCGCAAAAAGTGAAAAAAATTTGCAAAATTTAGAAAATTTGCCAAAGAAAAATTAAAAATCTGAAAGCGTACAGAAATTGTAATAATACAAAAAAAAAAAATACATTTGACTAACTACGCTGCCTTATCTCTCTGCTCCGAGTCATCTTGTCACTTAGCACCACATCAAAAATTGTAGAAAGTAAATTTATTTGCAAACTTTTTCAAATGGAAAGTGATAATGAAAAGCAAGACAATATTTATGTATGTATTTTGTGAAAACGTGCAGCACTTGCCACAAGCGACAACGGCGCGCCACAGTGAAAAATTTCTTCAACAACAAAAAATGCATAGAAAAAAAATTTAAAAATTCGCGTCTTTGCTAACTTTTTATGCGCCAAAACAAAGCTCATCTTCTACGCTGTTACCCAACTCACATTCATCACCGTCATAAAACAAATCCCCCGCGACTGTGTGCGTGAAGAAGTAGCGGCATAGCCTACTTTTAGGCGCCAACAGCGCGCTAATGTCTAAAAACAGTGATAAAACAAATTTAAACCGCATAATTTATTATCTCTTTCATGCCAGTGCATCGCGTTTGATTTACTGCTGCTTCCTCGCCGCTGCCGATGCCGCTGCTGCTGCTGCTACTCCGCTCCGAAGCGCGCGCGATGTTAAGAAGAAATCTCTTTTTCGTTTTCTTCGTATTTCAATGTTTTTCTTTTTTTACTTTAATTGCTAACATCAATGCTAATGCGCCAGTTGACCACCGAAAAGCCGAAAAGTGAGCGCTAGTCGTTCGCAGCGGCATTGCGTTTTGTTGTTGCCCGTTTTCGTTGTCGCCAACAGCCGCCAAAGTCTGCGACCTAAGACACTTTTTTTTTTTTTGATTTTTTTTTAATTATCGTTTTTTATTGTTAATGTTATTGTTGCCGTTGAGTGCGTTAACGTGTTAACTTTTGTTGTTGTTGTTGTTTTTTTTGTGTGCTAACGCGCTCGGCATTTGTTGCTACCATTTGCCATTTGCCGCTTAAGACACGCATACAACGCAAGCAAAATGCCGGGCGGACGTCGAGGACTTGTTGCGCCGCAGAACACATTCCTGGAGAACATCATCCGGCGCTCGAACTCACAACGTAAGTGCCAATTATTGAATACTGTATTTAATTGCAAATGTTTTCTATTAATTCATAAAAAAAAAAAATTAGCAGTGCAAAAATATATTCTCTTCTAGATTTCTTTGATTAGCAACGCATTCTTGCGAACATTTCTGCTTTGAATAATTAAAACGAAGGGAATTTATTAAGAAATATTTTTGAATTAGCTGAATTAAGCTAAATGGTGTTACAAATGAGTGAAGAGTGTTGAATAAAGACGCGATTTATTCACAATGAAAGAGGTTCGTAGGTGGGATAATAGCCCAGCTTCGCTTCTGGAAATTCCGAGCAATAAAATTGTAATAATAATAATAATTAATTTGGCGCTTAGGATGCGTTTATGTTGGATCTGCGATAAGAGCGAGGATAAGAGCTGCGATAATAGCAGAGAAAATTGTAAGTGGATACCTCGTATGTGTGATTATGTTGGAGCTGTGGTGACAGCTGCGATAGTAGCAGAGAAAATAGTAAATGAGCATCGCCTTTATACTCCACCTGGAAGTCTTACAGTTTTTACAGATGGTTCGAAGCTGAATGGTAGAATGGGAGGAGGGGTCTTCTCGCGGCACCTATGTCTGAGCTGTTCTTTTCGGCTGCCGGACCACTGTAGCGTTTTTCAAGCTGAAGTTTATGCTATTAAGGAGGCTATGGAGAGGTTGCAAACCGCATACATTTTAAATGAAAAAAAAGCGCTTCCACATCTCCACTAAGTAAAACGAAATTCGTTTTAAAAATATATTTAAGCAGTCAAACTTTTAAAAGCAATTTCATTTTACTTATCAAAAAAAATTTAATTTGACTTTTAGCTTTTGTTAAATTATCCTTCCACTGAACACAGCACGAGTTGTCGAAATGTTTCTACTTTCACAAAAATTAGTGCCCGCAGGAGCAGCATACGAAAGAATATATTTTTGTATCTTTAGCCTTCGCCGTATCCGCCAGGTATGCGTTCAGAGAAATGAAAAATTCCAGCAAAATCACATTGAAGTGGAAAGTATTTGACATAAAACATTTATTGGAAAGCAAAGAGCAAGTAAAGAAATAAAGCAAATGCTTTAGCTGTCATTTGCAGTGGGCGGTGCAGGGTGCGGTGAACACAGACAAATTTATATTTAAGTATGTCCTCTAAGCAGGGATTAAGTGCATTTTGAACTATCAAGTTGGCAGCACGCTGATAACTGTGCGACCGCATTGCGCCGCTATCGCTGGCTGCTGAGCTGTTTGCAAAATGTGTGGCGGAATGTGTTTATGCTCCACTTTTTTTTTCATCATCGGGGAATGCTTTTAATGTAATGAGCTGATTAAATATGAAAATAATTGTGTATGTAAACTAAAATGCAGGAATTAAAGGACAAGCTGACAACCTGAATGTATAGCGAATGAAATGCGGAAAGGCTGTGTCATAAGATAACAGAAAATCAGGAAGCTGTAACTCAACAAAAAAAAAGAGCAAAAATGCTCACAATATTCTTGGATACAAAAAAATCTTAACTAACAATGAATTCGCAGTGACATCCTTTTGTGCACGTTCAGTCGCTGAAACTATCGAGCTGAGTGCCTCCTCCTTTGTTGCACAACAAATCAAGCCAATAAAATTTCTGATATGCTCGCTATCAACGCGTGCACCAGAGTACTTTAGTGGCCACTCAAAAAAAAAATAATAATAAAATCTTGTAAATATGCTGTAATATCCGGATAGCCTGCAACTGTTGCTCAGCGGCACGTTTTCGCTCCGCCGTCGCCCATTCAAACATTTTTTTTCTTCCTCTACCTTGACTCCCCGTTGGCGTTGTTATTGTACATGGCAAATACTGCCGTGTTTTTGTTGCGGTGTTCTTTCACTTTTTGCTAGCTGTCAATTTTTAGTTTCGATTTTTTTCTTTTTTTTTTTATTCCGCGTGTGCATATCGGTGTATTAAATGGCGCGTAAAAATTGCGCATCGACCGGACACTGAACGACTTTGTACGCGTCGCAGAGCAATAATTTCTGTCGCACAGTAAAACTGTTGTTGTCAGTGTTGGTTGTCATTTTTGGCCATTGTAACAGCTGCCGTTGGGGCGCATTAGATGCCACTGGGATTTGTTGCCATAACAAATAAACAACAAAATATTGTGTTACAATAAAAAAACAAGCGTTCACAATTTTTTTTAATGCACGCCAGCGAGTGTGGCAAGTTGGTTGACTAAAGGTTGACACAATTTTTCAATAAAGCTATTTTTTTTTAAGTAAATTGTGCATTCAAATGCAATAAACGCTGAATTTAATTTAAAATTGGAGCAAAATATGCGAGCTGAATTGCGCTGAATTGAGTTGAATTGAGCTGAATGAAGCTGAATAATACTAATTGTGTTTGAGTTGCGCTGAATTGAGGTGCATAATACTGATTGTTTTGAAAAAAGTAGTAAACGTTTAGTCAAAGACGTTTGAATCAAATGAATAGCGCTGAATATGGAATTTTATGAGACAAATGTTTAATTTCTCTCAATCGCTTTAGCTGAATTAAGCTAAATTATATGGAATTTAAAAAACTTTTGATCATATTCAAATCAAATAAAATAAATTTTATCTGTTTGGTACAAATATCTTTGAGCGAACGCGCGCTGAATTGCAGCTGAATGCGCTGAATGCAAATGTAGCGCATCAATTTAATTCGAAACTGTTTTAGTTTGTTCCAAGGATAATTTCGTGATGCTGAATTATGCAAATTTAGCGCTGAATTTGTCACATAAAACGAAAACAAATAATCTACTTAATTTTGGATCGATTTTCTGTGATCCCTTGTCAAGTTTGGTTAGTTTTAAGACAAACCGGTTTCGGTGTTGTGCTCTCTGCATTATCGTTTTTCGTTCTCCGAGAACTTAACAATGGTTGACGGAAAACCGTTCCAAAATTCAATAGGGTTTTCTCCTACGTGTCGAACACTTTTTCATATTTCTGCTAGATGCTTTTTTAATACTATTTAAAAGGAGTGAGTTCGACACTTGACATGATACCACATTTTTGCCCGAGTGATGCGTTTAAAAGACATTCCTTCCATTAAGATGGATCCCTAAAATCAAATAGCATACTAACATCTGAGATGGAGTTAATATAAAGTTTTTGGCATGTTTTTTTTAGATATCTGCGTTGCTTATTCAGAGAGAAAAGGCTGAGAAAATCACAGTGTGCAATATTATTTCGAGAATAGAAAATGCTATTTGCAAATACTCACATTTCACCCATAAATACTCAATAAAATTGAAATCGGTAGTGTGACAGATAAAATGTTTGATATGCGCTGAATTGAGTTGAATAAGACTTAACAAGCATTTTAAGAAAATATTAAACTTGAAGTATGTTAGAACGATTTTCCGTCATCCCTTGTCAAATTTGGTTTTGTGACATGCCGGTTTCGGCCTTGTGCCCTCTTCAGTGTTGTACGTCTGAATTGGTATGTGTTTGTTCGTTTATTACGCTTCCATCAAAGGTTCTTTGCTTATAGATCTCCATGTTTTCGAGTACGTTCAGGCGGCATCCCTTCTGTTGCACATGAAGTAGTTTGGTTGTCTTCTTAACATTTGCTGGTGGACATTTATTGCTGAACATGTGGTTAGCGAAGTTCGACTCAGGTACAGTGGTCGACTTTCGTACCTTTTTGTTGTAGTCTGACATATGTTTGCCGCATATTGTTCTTATTTTTCGTCCTGTCTGTTCTATGTAAGTAGCTGTAATGGCATTGTCAGGTCAGCTTGTATACGCCCTGTTTGTTAAATGGTATTCCTACCTGTTTGTTCGGTATTCCTACCTGTTTCAAAGCAATTTTCCTAGGTTATAAGTTGTTTTAAATGCTGTTTGGATGTTTCGTTTTTTGAAAAAGTTTGCCAATTTATATGTCCCTGTCCCAGTATAAGTTAGTACTGCCCTTTTTCTTTTGTCTTTCTCTACGTCGTTTTCTCTCTGTCTGTCTTTATTTTGTCGGATTTTATCCACAACATTTTTTTGTATCCGTTGTTCACAGCTATATTGTATATTGTTCTTAGTTCCTTTACGTATCCTTCTTTTGATAAAGGTGTTTTTTCCTGTCTATTAGTTAAATGTCTTATTGCGGCCATTTTATGCTGTTGAGGTTGGTTTGAGTTATTGTGAATGATGGTGTCCGTTGCCGTTGGTTTCCTACATATTTCGTTGCTGAACTTTTTGAGGATTTTATTGCCAGATCCAGCTGGTTTATTTTTCCCTACATTTCCCATCGTAAATTTTATGTTTCAATGTTGTTTGTTTAGATATTCTAATATTTCTTCCTCATTGTCGTTCTTGATTACGCAGATAATATCATCTGGCATAACATGTGACACCCCCCAAGTTTATTAGTTAATTCTTTCAAGTATTTCTCTTCTAAGTTTTGCATGAAAACATCCATGAGGTTGGCCGAAGTTGGGTTTCCCATTCCCAGTCCATTTGTTTGCCTGTATATTTTGTTGTTGAATTTAAAGTAGTTTTGGTTGAACGTCGTCCTTAGGGTGCTTTAGTTTGGTGAGTTAGTTTATCAAATGTCAACTAAAGGCAGCATTTTAAAAGAGGCGATGACCATTATTTATTTTCATATTTGATGGCAAACAAATTTAGTGGGCGGCAGTATATCACATATCAGCGGGCGTGCATGTGTGCATGTGTGTGTTTAAGTGGCGTTAACCTTTTTCGTACGTGCACCCAAAACGATGGAACGCTTTTTGTAAGCTAATGTCCTACTTAGCCGTTGCTTTGCTGCGCAGCTAAGTAGTAAACGCATACTTCTTCACAGAATTTATTTAATTTTCGTTGAGTTCATTGTCTCCTCTTTCATGCTTTAAGTGCTTTTGTCTGCAATTTGAATATTCATTAAACTACAAATCGTTTAAAAATTTGCTGTGCGCCACAAAACATAAACTCACATCCTCCGCATTTTGTTATTTGCTGTCGTTTTGCCTATTAACGGCTTGACTTTTGTGCTCTGCTTATTTGCTATTTCGTCATTTTCACTTCGACTAAAGATTTGCCCACATTTTTCGTTTGTTTTTGTTTGTAAGTGTAAGTGCTTGCCGTCGTTGTTGTTGTTATTGTTGTTGTATGTTTAGCATCATTATAGGCATTGTCGCTCATTAAAGCACAGCCCACAGCTGAAGGCATTCTTTCAGTCTACACGCTTGCGTCTGAACCCCAGCTTCCTTGTGTGCGCTCTTCAATCTCACTGATTACTTTCTCATTTTAATCGTTTTTCTAATGATGTTGACTCGTTGAGTCGCATTTTGAGTGTGTTCTTGCTTTCATTCATTTCCTTCATTCTTCCGCTCATTTCTTCAGTTTGTTGGCCTTTTTGTTGTTTACATTTTGAGTAGCCTACTTGAAGGCGTTTGCGCTCAAGGGTTTGTTTGCTTGTTGGTATTTACTGCCGATGGCTTGCTGTGTGTAGTTATTGATGTCTGTTGTTGTTGTTGTTGCTTCATCCTTTTCATTTCGTCGTCTTTGTAACTGACGTCTTGTCAATATTCTAATCTTTTAACGTTGAAGTGTTTGGTTTTTGTTTTTCTTTCAATAAAAAAGTTTCACTTCACCCTGTTTGGGTAGACCTAATTACTTATCCTTCCGTGAAGAGCATTCTCAGCTGTTTTTGATATCTGTTTACAATTTGAAAATGGTTAAGTTTACAGAAAATTCATTTTGCTAATTAATTTAGATGAAATCTTTCGACGATAAAATGTATCGAAGAGTGCGGCGTCTTTGGTTGCAGTTTCAATGAGTTCGAGGAGACTTGAAGACGTTGTAAAGCAAACAAGTGGAAGAAGAGATAGTAAAGCAAGCGCGAGCGATGTGAAAGAAGGAAATTCAATCTATGTGGTCGTCAATTTAATGATTAGTGAAGAGGCAGCATGACAAGATAAAGGGAGCAAAAACGAAAAAGTTAACGTAGACATTTTTATTTATTTTTGTTAATATTTAAAGTGCATTGATATTAGCCCAACCATAAGTTGAGCCGTTCAAATAGAATCACAGAAGACAACTAAAACCAAACCAAACTTCTAAATAATTTAATAAGATTTTATTGAATTATCCTTGCACTGATTTTCTCTGCCTAAAACGCTTCTGATGGCAGCTTACTGTACACGATTTTATTGCCTCTAATACCACTTATGAGCACTTGTATCACTCCTTACTTACCACATATCACTGTAGTAGGCCGCTTAATTTGCAAAAAGGTTTGAAAAAAATTGTAGTCCAAAAGTATTTGAAAGAGCGCGCGAATCTGCCGCCTCGCGAAGGCAAGAAAAAATGCAATTGTAAATATGTAGATTTTTGTTTGGAATTTTGTTTTATTAAATTCAAAAATATTTAAGTCTAATAAATGGTCACAAAAAATTAAGTTGTGCCTTCTGAAGAAAAATTACAGTCAGTTGAAATAAATATTTTTTATTTTACAGATTAAAAACTTCAGCTTCATGTTTGCCTTCATGTATGTCCGTGTATAGTTGAGAGTAAAGCTGATTATGTAAATTTCACTGATGACATAATTTTGTTTTTTTTTTTTGCTCTTAAAATATTGGACTTAAATGTTAAACACGCTTCAATTCGGTTGCGCTTTGCTTTTCGGTTAACAAAATGTCGAGTTTCATTTAAAATTTTAATGTGAAAATGAGCAAAATGAGCTTAGCGTTCTATGTTGTAAGGCAAAGAATATGAAAATCGCGCTCCACATGGAGTGCATAAATTATTAACATTGCCAACGACTTACACGCATTTACTTCAGCGTCAACTAAGCGAAATAAAAGCGAGTGTTTTTTGGTTCGTAACTGATCCTTGTTGTTGTCACATTCATGAAACACGCATCAGATTGGTATTTATAACTTTTTCATAGACATTTGCATAATTCAACAATTTAATAAATTCGTTGTAACGAAGTAACTTTACATGCATAGTCGCACACACACACACACAAACATGTCCGTAAGCCTGAAAATATTTGGTATAAACGCTATGGAAGAACACGCTTTGTTGCTATGCACACCACACCTGGCTGGCGCGCATACGCTGGCGCAATTTTTATTGCTTTGGCATTTACGGTTTATTTCGCGCAATACAAAAATATATTTTTCCAATTTCGCTCAATTTTTTGGTTGGTTAGCAATGCATTGCTTCTCGATTTTGCTCTTGCTCTTCCCTCGCAGTTTTTTTGCTTTTCGCCGTTTACGTTCAGCCTTTACCACTTCTAACTCTATTGCTATATTAGATTTTTGTTAAATTTTGAATAAGTTCATTGTTGCCAAAGTGAACTAGATTGCTTTCGTTGTTATTCAGCTCCGATTTGTATGATTCAGCGCAATTCAGCACAATTTTAGTCTCTTGTCGACTAGTTGATTAGCTCACTTGCTCTGGTATATTAAAATTGTTTTCACATTAAAAATGCATTTGCATAACTGCAGCTGCCAATTGGCTATGCCCATTTCAATGTTTTGTCTGGGCGTTGCTGTGAGTTCAGCGATTTTAAGTTTCAAAAATGTAAATTAAGAACGCTGAACATTAAAAATTCCATTGCTACTCAGTGGTACGTCGGCGCTCGTGCGGAAATTTAGGCGCAACAAGGCAATCTAATAAAGTTTATGCAAAGTAATAATTGTGCTCAGTTTTGTTTCCCACTTAATTTGCCAGCGCATTGTTGTTGCCTGCTTTTAGGCGCTTGAGCGCAAACTACTTCAATTATGCACAATGAAGGCAATAGAGCGCTGGCTGCAACGAAATGAGTTGATTTTAATGAGTCTGAATTGGAAATTAAGAGAAAAAGTGTAAGTGGAAAAATAGCGAGAACTAAAAATTATATTTCCATGTTAAGAAAACAGTTGTGTTTGCTTTTATTTATTTATTGAAGATGCAAAAGAGATTTGGATTTGATCAAAGTTGTTTCGTAGTTGAAGCAAAGTATAGGGGAAAGACTACTACCGATAATATTTTACCAAACGGCACGATGGCAGAGCTTGCGTTTCTAATACTTTTCTGAATGGTGAAAATGGAAAATTACGAAAAATAGTTAAAGTGTTTAAATACTATTGTATTAAACAAATGATTTATAACAATAATAATAACTTAGCGCTTACCTTATTAAGCTCAGTGTTTTGGCCGAGCTTCACTGTATTTAATAGTATACTTTTAGGGTGATGTTCATTAAAAAAAGCTACTTAAACTTTAAAATGCCGTTATAAAATCGCCTTTCGAATATCCATACTTTGCATTTTTTTCTTTAATAACTTCTCATTCTAATTACCTAACTTTTATAGACATTTAAGCTTAAATAGCTTCAATTTTCATACGCAAACTGGCCACGGGCCATAATTTCATTATCCGTAAAAGGAGTTTCTTCGCAACACTTAAACACCTGTACAAAAATAAACCAATGTGCCTCAATTTCCAAAACCGTTTATCACAATCATATCAACAATAAATGAGCACACGGCCACTTTCTAGCAAGACACACGCCTAAAGGTATGTTTGCGTAAATGCGAAAATTCATAATTGCTCTTGCAACTCATAGTCATGAAAGCCTACAGGTCTTCTGCTCTTCCACCAACGCCTGTCGCATAACATTGAAAATCGATTAAATCGCACATCGTTATTTGTACATATAACTACAGCATTTGCTAAAAAAAACAACACACCCTTGGCTCCTCTAAGTATGCTACATAATGTTAGCACGCAGGCTTAAGCGCCTAAAAGTATACTTAATGCATTTATTTTCGAGGGAAATGTGGCGGTGGTGTAAGAGCGATGAGGCAAGCGGATGGCAAAGCAAAATATTCGCTAAGACATTCTGATAAATCAATTTTATTGTATAATCAACGCCTGGACATAGGCAAGCAAAGAGCAAACAACAGCGTAAACAACTGGCAAGCCTACATTTAGTTTGTGTGTAGCCTTTTTGGGGCGTACACCAGCAAATGCGAGTGACAATGAATGAGACAAGTTACCACGCACAACCAAATTCATACGCATTTGTATACTTACAAATAACGGCCCGGTTAGAGGCGAATAATCGTAGTGAATGTACTGTGGCATGCAAGACAAAACAACAGCAATAAATGTAATTAAAGGAAATACTCATGCAGTCGCTAACACTACAAAAAAAAATGTGTACATTAGTGTGTGTAAGTGTACTCGAAACAAATTTATAGCTGCAGTTATTTGTAGTTATTTGCAACGAATTACACTTTGACTGCGCCGTGAGAGACTTGGGGGGCGGGGGTTGAAGCAGCTGGATAACGAGAATGTATTTCTGCACTTACACTAATTGATATGAAATTCGAATGTGTGTGTGTGTGCGTGAGTGTTGCTGCAGCCGAAGAAATTGCAAATTTTAATTAATAGCAGCTTTTGGAATGAACATTTTATGTTGGGAATAAATCCAAGGGAATTATTCTAACAATTTTCTATGTACATGGAATTTGAAATGCAATGAAATGAAATGAAAAATATAATAGAAATAGGAAAAGGAATTTTTTATTTCATTGGCCAATATAAGATGGCCATCTTTAAATTGGAAGAGAAGCTAAACTGAAGTTATTCTTATTATTGCTTAATGGGTAGTGGTGTCGCGAAATCACAGCTGCATAGATTAAATGTTCGAATTAAGACGAAGTAGATATTTTCGATTTGTTCTTAAAAGTAGCAACGTGTTGCATAGTTCAACTAAAGTCGAAAAATGACACAACTGTTGATTGCTAAAACTACGCATTTTATCATTCAAAAGGCAAAGAGATCAACTATTATGGATTTAAGGATGCGTTTATGTTGGATCTGCGATAAGAGCAGAGAAAATTGTAAATGAGCATCCCGTATGTGTGTTTATTTTGGAGCTGCGATGAGAACAGAGACTGAAGAGAATCGTTGATCACATTTTCTTCGCTCTAGTCGCTTTGATCAACATGAATACGGAGGAGCTAATAAGTGAAATTTTTGCAAGGCCTACTATAGGAACCAAAAAAAAAAATACAAACCACCACAATTGAAAAATATTAATTTGCTTTATTAAATTTAAAAAAAATTATAATGTTCATGTTTTTTGTAATACTCCAGCAATAAATCGCTCGTCATACAAAATAGGTCTGCTATGAGAATTGTACCATTTTTTCCAAATTTTCTTCAATTTTAAATAAAACAAAATCACAGGTTTCAGTATTTATTCGCACATACTCCGAAAACTTGACAAATCATAAAACACGTAAAAAATCTGCCATTCCTCAATAATTGGGTTTGTAGAAAATTTGCGAGCTTCCTGTGTGTACTTTTAAATAAACGAATATAAAGAAGTTGAAGACGAAAACAACATTTCTTCATCGGAATCGGAAATTTTCAACATAAACACCACATCAAAGCGTAGATTTTTTGCTTTGCTCTAGTCACTGCTATCTTCGCTATCTTCGTTCTTATCGCAGCTCCAACATAAACGCAGCCTAAGACATCTAAGCCGCTAATGTAGCAATATAACAAAGTTCTGTTTGTTTGTTGCTTGCTTGCAGACTTCATTTCGATCTACTTTAGAATAATCCTTACGTTGGACTTCGGTTTGCTCTAGTCGTAGAGTGCCATAATAATTATCTTTAAAACGTTGTTTGCAAGCATTTGCAACTACAACTACACAAGCTTAGTCAGTTCTAAGAGATCCAGACCTTGACAGAACCAGAGGCGCCAGAGAGAGAATGTAACTTTAAATCAATGTTCAAAATTTTTAAAGTTACTACCAAGAATTGAATGTTTTTTAAAATGGCAGCCTACGCCGAAAAATCAAATAATTATTTACATTAAAGCAATCTTTTGTTTGGGTTCATGCTTGTGGCAAAAAAAAAAAAAGATTTCCCGTTTTTCCGTAAACAGTCATCACTCTTGTCTGGCACACAGGCATGACAGCGCATTTGGGAGTACAGTCGTAGCCTACATTAAGGCGTTCAGTACACCGTAGCCTACATTTAGGCTTACAGTTTTTACGTTTGAGTTTCGACGCATCATTCTCGTCGTATACGAGAGTAATTTTCATTCCAGCGGCAGTGTATTTGCTATGAAATATTTATATTTGCCTGGGCAGGAGCACGAATCTGTGCTATGCTTTGCTCACTTTGTCGCTTCAATTTATTTGCTTATTTAGCATTTTCCAATAAGCGCACAATGTGGCAATCAAATAAGGAAAAACAAGAAAAAGCATCTAAGCTGAGCAGTGCGTGTGTGCGCGAGTCTGTGAAAGCATGCAGAGCAATGTATTAAGGAAAGGTTTTTTTGTTTCTGTTTTTATTTTATTTTTTTTGGCAAGGCAAGCACGCATGTTGGTCATTATTTTTTGGTTGTGCGCATTCTTAGATTTATGCTATGCTTTATTATTGAATGCATAGTGATTATGTGAATGCGACCGAGCGCAAATAAACAAAGCGTGTAAGTGAGGCAAGCAAATTTGGCACGGGAATTAAGTGCAAAATGCGCTGAAGAGCATGAAAGCTACAGCCGTTGAGCTTAAATGAGGCTCGAATGCCAGCTACTATGCGACTTTAACGGCAAATGCTTGGAAGTGCAGATGAATCACTGTAGGAATGACTTATTTATATTTTCATAGATGCGTTCAACCTTCAGAAGCAACGAAGTGTGATTTGTTTTTTTTTTTTTTTTTTTTTTTGAGAATTCCGCTATGTTGCGTTGAGCATTGCCTAACGAAACGATTGTTGCTTTAATCGGTCGCTTAATTCGAAAAAGTGAGAGCTGTTTCTTCGTGCTTCCACATACATACATATTTAAGCGTTTTGAGCGGCGACGGGGTTGCATAGTTTTCAATCTACTGCACACAAGTTGGTAAAGGGCGCAGTGACTTGTAAGTAATTCTTTGAGTTTTGCAACAGCCAGAGACAATGGAGCTTTCTAAGCTCTAAGTTCAAAAGTTTTCTAAGAAATTATTATTTGCAAAAATTTCATTTCAGTTCTGCCTAAAAATATGCAACATAATTTGGTTGACTGAATTCCATAAATATCTTGAGTTCTATTAAGTTGATATCGAATTGGATGACAGCGTCACTTGCGTGTGAACTTTTCTTATTGTCACAAAATTGCATTAATTTAACCCAAAATGAGCTGATGTAATTTGAGTACAAAATTCAACCTTTCATCATTTCCCACTACTTTAGTTATTCTCGTTAGTTTCACTCATGACTGACTTTTGACTTTCTGCTAACTTAGGAATTTATAGATTTCCAAATTTTCGAACTTTTGTCCGAGCTCGCATCCGCTTGCCAAAACTTGCGCAACCACAAAACCATCAAACCAAATTATTTTCTTATGCGCGCATACTTGCCACATTTGTATTTCTGAAAAGTTTTAAAAGTTTTATTTTTAAATGCTAGGCCGCGCTTACCCTCCGCTGCTTTATATGCCAAAGCTAAGATGTGCTTAGCTCCCGCTGCTTTGTTTGCGTGTGCGACGTTTCGACGCGTCTCGCAGCACTCAAGATTTTTGTTGCCTACTTGCCGGCGCATGTCGTCGGCAGAAAATCGTGAGATTATATTTTTTTTTCATCCAACGCACACAGCTTTGCCATAAGAGTGTGCAAATTTGGCCAAGTGGAAATAACTAAGGCAAGAAAAGTTGTGCTTGCTTGTAACGAAAAGCTTGGCAACAAACGCACGAATGCATTTCACAAGGAAGTGGAGGGGGAGTGCGCGAATGTGCGGAAGAGAAAAAAAAAAACTAGTTTGTTAAGTATTTTGTGAAAAGTTGTATCTAATGTTTCCTACGAACATTTATTTTAACTATGTTACAAGAGAATTATTTTTAGAATCCGCTTTTTTATACAATTTCACTCGCCGTCAAGACCAGGCGGAAGCGGCGCATGCGAGCAAAAACTTAAATGTAAGCAATTCGATAATAAGCGGCAGATAAGAAATATTTTTTTTATTATCAAATTGAAAATTTAGTTTACTTTGCTGTAGGAATGCAAACTCATCACTGTAACTTTTAGTGAAATCGTTTTTGACATTAACAACGGGTGCAAAGAATAACTTGTGAAAAGATGCTAGAGAGTAAAAATGTGTGTAGCGCCCAAACAGAAAAACCCGAAATTCTTAAAGACTTCAGAGCGGCTGCCTATTAGAAAACAAAAAAAAAAAACAAAACACAATACATTTCTTGAAACTATTTAGAGACAAAATTGTTAAAGTTGTGTCAATGAATCTTACAAAAAATTCGATGAAGCTCTGCAAATCAAACAAGAAATGAGTTTTGAAACCTTCATTCGCTCTGTCCTATTTATGGCCTCTGCTCAAAGGCTGCCGTCGCATTCTGAAATAAAACTTTTGTACTCCTTTCCGAAATGGGTAAAATGACTTTACATGCACTGATGAAAAGTACTCTGTTTGAATGATTCTAGCAGTCGCACACTTCCATCACAAAACACTGAGGTTTCGGTTAATATTTACTTTCCTTACGCTTCTTAAACTTGCGCCGCCTTTTAACCTTACAACTTTAATGACCTCAAAATGTACTTTTTTGTAGATCTGATCAATTGTTGTTGTTGCTGCCGTTTCGTTCCAAAATCAAGCACTTTTTAATATTTATTTAGGCTCTTTGCTTTTTGCACAATGAAATTTGTTTTTTTTTTATTATCCAAACGTAGATTTTTATTGACTTTTAATTGCCTTCTCCTAAATAAACACTCCACGCGTATTTACATTGAACTGGAAAGGAACGTCACCGATTGTGGTGGTGCGAAGTGCAAGCAAAAAAAAAACAGCTTCCGCGCTGTCAAACGAATACTTTACAGCAGTTAGAAGCAGTAAATGGTGTATTTTATTGGTCTTTGATAAACATGAAAAGAATTTGTGGTTGATGAAAATAGAATTGTTTTCGAAAGGATGTCAGAGTATTGTGACGTTAGAAAATATTGACTTTAAATGGTGGGAGTTTTGTGTATTTCATTGTGAAGGAAGCAGTTAGCTCTTATCTATCAGCAGAGGTTAGATGATAATAAGAAATCGAAAAACTCTTTGCATTTTTTCTTGAGAGTTTCTTGAATATCAACGCAATAGGCTTGCAAATGATGAAAATAAATAAGTAATGATGCGAGTATGAATAAGAATACAATTGCTTTTTGTAGCTGGAATGCTGTCTAGTGATATCGATAACAATGGCGAACGTTAAAGAAAAAATCGTAGCTATAAAATGATAACGTTGACATTGACGATAATGGTAACGACAATATATCAGAGTATATCGTATTTTTATCGATATCGATATCTATTAGTAAAACGATATTTTTAATAAAATCGATATATTAAAAAATATCGATAGCTATACCGATTTATTGCGTCTACCGCTAAAGTATTTTTAGACTAAAACTGCATTCTTTCAAACTTAAAAAAAACACGCATGTCCAAATATTTGCTAACAAATACGGACCAGAAGAAATGTTGCCAAAAAAATCATAAAATTCTAACAGCTTTGAAATTCTTCAGCGTTGCTATTCCCGATTGAACCGCAAAGCAAACGCACGCTTGAACACTGACGAATGCATCATGCGTTCAAATTTCTAAAATTCATTTTGATTACCACATCAACCAACTAACAATACACGATTAACAACCAATTTGTCCATACAAATGCTTTTGCCAGCCCTCAAAACGCCTAAAATTATGCAACACAACATTTTGGGTTGCCAAGCGCTTTCACGCATAAATGTACAGGCGTCGTTGAGTATGCAAAGAGCATCAATCACAAATTGGAAATTCAGCCGAATGCGGTTGTTTCTCATGCGTGCGCGTGTGTGTGTGTGTGTGTGAGTGTGTGTGTATATCAGCGAGAGCTATGCAAATGTAGTTGAGTGACACTTGCAGTGTTTCCAAATTTGCAAACGAGCAAATGAAGTGGCAGAGCGAGAGGCATTCGTGCGTGAGTGAGTGGCAGATGTACGCACTGCACTGGCAGATAGTCTGACTTAGCGGCTTTTCAAAATATTAGTGTGAATTTACTTTGTCAGCGTACGTGTGTGTGTGTTTGCGCTTGTTTATCTAACTTGTGCTCTCGTGTGCTTAAGTGGCTATGTAATATGCAACTCAGCAACAACAGCGCCACAGCCAACAAACACAAACACATACGAATTTTAGCGAATTTGGTTAGCCGCCTTCTGCGTGTAAGTGTGTGTTATTCATGTATGTTTATGTTGTGTTTGAGGCAAATGTTAACCACAACAATTTAAGTCATTGTGTAATGGCGTAATAAAATTTGCAAGGTTTGCCAATGCTCTACAACTTAATCCAATTTACTGAACAACGCCGACTTTGAGCTGAAAAGTGGCTGTTGTGCATTTGAAACAAAAACTGGTCAAGACAATACGTACCAACTTTGGTAGCAGATGTATGTTTGTCGTAGTTGTGTTAACAACATCGCCAACGCAGATAAAACAACCACAAACTGAGTGAAGCTATTTATTTAACTGAAATGAGTTTTCACACTAGGCATTTTAAGAACACCATTTTTGCTTTTCATCTGTGACTTAAAATCGCGTTCTTTTGACAACTGCGGAAATTTTGATCAATTATAAAATTAAGGAAATTTACTTTGCAGCTGCGACTTAGTAGCTATTGGTCAAACCCGGAAAGTTTATGAAAATTTAAAAATTTTATTGTTATTGAGTTCTAAAAAAATTCACTTTACAAAACCGCATTTTAATAGGTGTTTGAATTTTATTTTGATATAAAACTTTTTTTAAAGGAAGTTGAAATCAGCACGGCAAATGCGAGGAGATGGTGCAAACAGAAATAGTGTACACGAAAATGGTGCCCAAATGGTTGCCCACCATTCATAACTCACTACACTTAAAATCTCCAAACCTGATCTCACCAAGCTTCATTATACGGTTTCTTAGCTCACAATCCCAAAATACGCCACACCGGAACTCACCGCATCCGAACTCACCACACCTGAACTCACCACACCTGAACTCACCACACCCGAACTCACCACACCTGAACTCACCACACCTAAACTCACCATATCAAAAGTCACCAAATATAAACTTACCATATATGTATAAACTCGGAAGGCCTCACTAAAACTCCACACTTAAAAGCTTTCTCCATCTAAATACATCTACACCACACCTCAACTCACTTCACCTAAACTCCCCATGCCTAACTTGTATACTCACTAAACCTTAAGTGTGCTTAAATATAACCAACATTAAGTCTTTATACTTAAACTCACCTCTGCTCATTTTACTTTGACGCACCTCATCTCACCTCATTTAATAGCTATTTGCTTAGCAATCAAACATAAAATTGATTTCTTGCATTGTGAATGGGTAAATTTAAAAAACCGAAGTCCACACTTCACGGGAATAAAATGATACTGCACCACATTATTTCACTTTTTTAAATGGTTAAAAGGGAAAATATGAATCGATAATCACAAACAGAGAGTTTGTAATAAACCGCCTTTTCATAAATTATTAATTTTTATCCTCTTTTTTTTAAATTATTGTGAAATAACATTGAAATTTCGTTCCGGCTGCTCTTAATGCCAAACAGAATTTGTATTGATGAGCAATTTATTTAAATGCACTCGAGGTCAATTGAGTATTCTCAATATTCTCAATATTTAAAGCGCCATTTTAAACAAAGTACTGAAATGAAAAAAAATCAATAAAATAATATTACGTACACGCCAAGGGAGCGCGTATAAAATATGGAATGATATTTAATGGTTAAACATCTTCTTTGCTTGAGTAAAATTTTGGAGCTCACATACATAAACATAATTTGGAAGACACGTGTTTGACATTCGAGACAGCAAGTTTTCAAATCAAATTTGTAGAAAAGCAGCAAAACTTTAGTTTAGTGAGTCAACTCTTTCGCACTTTCACTGCAACTCACTAATGTCACTGCATTGAAAACTATTCGCATTCAGAACAACTCACCTGTGAGCGACTAATTTTGAATTACCAATTTTTCGCAAGTGAGTGCCATGGCACTTCGTTGAGCTTGGCATACTATTCACACACACAAACACATTGGCAGCTGCAAATGAAAAAGTCCAAACTTGGCATCAGAGTCAGCTCATCAGTACAACGCCGCTCGCATACGTGATTGTAAACTTTGTCAGTGTGTATGCATTTATTTGCATATTAGACTGAATCAAATGCAATGCCAAAAAGAAATCCATCATATCCAACTCCTAATAAGTAGAAGGCGTGTGCGGAGAGTAGCACAAAATGTATTTTTTGAATGAACGATTGGTATAACTGAACGCTTTAGAAGTATGATTTGTCTAACTTTTCGCACAATTAGGCACAAATATGCCAACATTTTTCAACTTTTATCGAATCCACTTTAATGTACGTACTCACTGTGCCAGCCGATTTTCACTTTAGTTTGTTGCCCTTAGCTGGCGTGTTTCACAATTTGCTAAATTAACACACGTTGGCACACACTTTGCAGCAATTCATCTATCAACGTCAGTTATTGACACGCTTCCAAGCGCCAACAACAAAATCATATCACTGCAGCCAACTTTGGACCAACACGTAACCACGTGCAGATGCACTGATATGCACAGGTATCCATACATAGATATGTGTTTTTACAAGCTCATAAAACTGCCTACGAGGTTTTTCTGTATTGCTTTTGTGGCTCCTTTTCTATTCCGAAGCATTTTTGTGCTACCGCAAAAAAGTTAACTAACAGAAGTCATCTTATCAGCCCATAGAAGCATATTTAAAATTGGTCGGAGTGAAAGTTTTGCTTGAAGAAGATCTTATTTTTTTAGAGAGTAAGAAGACTAACCTGTTCAAGGGTCGATTAAGAGCATTTATGTTAAGGAGAGACCCGAGCTTCTAAGCAACTGATAAATCGATTCAAGTTCGTGAGAATAAACTCGCACGCTGGAGTCTCTGTACGATTTGGAATAACTCTCAAGATTTAGCAAAATATATTACAAGCAGGTTGAGAATTGCGTACGTAAAAGAAGTAGACGAAACAAATCTTAGCATACATTTAGGCGCACTATGCGCCAGATATTAGGCAACTAAGACACGAGTGCGAATGTTACTCATACGCCGGGTGGTCCTTTTTTATTATTTATAAATCCGAAAAACGCACTTTATCTGCGTTCAAATAGCTACTTTACACACTTTTATAGCTCTGCTTTCGGTGCATATTTGCCAAAAAATATATTTCTGCAAAGCTGAGAAAAGTACACAAATTTCCATGCCAACCATCACTTCAACTAATTTCAGCGTTTCAGTTCGCCAACAGCTGATAAACTATGCCAATTACAAGGTGCCATTACGTTAATCCAGCGCATTTTTCATCGGCACCGAATAGTTAGTTGTTGGCCGCGGGTGTTTGTTGCCACCGCAAGCTGCATTCAACATTATCAACTATTATTGCCGAGAAGTCAGAGCTCATTACTCAACTAAAAGAGGCGAGCATAAATGCTTTATGGGCCACACACACACACACACACACAGTCTCATAGAATGAAGCATACCAATAAATAATATTATTGAGGGAATGGCAAGCTGCGCAGTGCATTTGTGCAAAATGCTTTTCCTTTCGTGCGACCTCCACTGGCCCACTTGTGCCACATAACGAAAAACAAGCGCGCTTATCAATGACGTCAGAGCCGAACACCAAAGCGAAAGGAGGCGAAAAGTGGGGCAGCAACTGTTGGCAAATACTCAGGCTCATTGTATGTATGAGATGTGGCATGGCTTGTTGTTTTTTTTTTGTTTTTTTCAGTGGCGAGCGCCATGTTGTGCTGTGGCTTGCATTGGTCGTTGTGTGGCAACCTCATTTCTTAGCCTTAGCTGATGACATATGCACGAGTATGTACTTACTTGGTATATACGATGAATAAGTGTGCCACGCGCATAAACACACACACACACACACACACACAGATATACGTACACACGCATTTCCATAGGAATAGTGGCTTTGTGTTGTTTATAGTCGCAACGTTGGCGAACAATAGAACAACAAATACATACATTCATACTTATATAAACACGAATTTATTTTGCCTTTTGCTTTTGCTCAACATTTCGCTGGGATTTGTTGCGCTTTTGTGGCAATAATTTATGCTTACAACAATAAAGCAGCAATAGCATTAACGGGGTGGCACCACTTACAATGGATTTCAGATTCCTTTGCAATGTAGATTTGTGTGTCTGCACAGTCACGAGCAGTTATTCGGCTTGTGTTTTAGCCATTGAACTGTTTTGGCTAAGCGTAAAATAATAACAATGAATTCGTTTCAATTTTAAGCGTATGAAGATAAACTCAAGCAATTGTAAAATAATGAAAATCGCAAGTATACTTTAAAAAGGTACAAAAGGAAGTTTAATTCGGCAAGTTAATTTGCCAATTTTCGCATGTAAAGTTTGCTTTAGCTCATTGAGATGCAATTATAAATGTTTGGATACTTATTGACGTTTAAGTTTTCCAACTGTCTTGTAAAGTGGCATTTAGGGAGTTCTTATAAAGGCAAAAAAATTGTATACCTTTTCGTGCAAAGGTAGTAGAAAAGTAGACAACTAGTAGCGAAATGTCGTGGGAAGATTGCATGAAACAGATTTGCAGAAATTTTGATATTTCATTTTAATGTTCTTAAATTTGGAGTCTTTCCATTGGCTTTGAAGGAATCGTTCATTAAACCCCTACACAAAATTGGAAGTAGGTCATCTATAGAAAATTATCGGGGCGTAGCAAAGCTTTGTGCTATTCCAAAATTATCTGAAGCTATTGCTGTTGATCGTTTTAAAATGTTCCATATCTTCTGCTATTTCTAGGAAAATCGACAATTACAAACTTACTTGAGTTTAATGTTCATGTAACAAACGAATTTACAGAAATTATGCATACCGATGTTATACTATACACCGATTTTAGTAAAGCATTCGACAGAGTACATACGTCACTCTTTACTGATCCATAAACTCGATCTCTTAGGTTTTCAACCTAATCTTCTTTGTTGGATAACTTCTTAAAAATACTTCTTTTTAAAAATATTTCTTTGAGCGTTGTTCATGTATTATCAGGTGTTCCACAAGGAAGTCACCTTGGTCCGATTCTGTTCTTACTTTTTATAAACGATATTTCTTCTGTTGTGAAATATTCGAATAATTTTGTTGTATGCGGATGATGTAAAGCTTTTTATATCATTTAACACTGTTGATGAGGATGTTATTTACTACAAGCGAACATAAATAGCACGTCGAATTAGTGTGAAGTAAATGGTATGCCACTAAATCTTAAAAAACTGTTAAGTAATGTGCTCTTCTCGCATGACAGTTCAACCAGCTTCTAATGACATAAGTAACTACAATCTAGAAAAAGTATTTAACTTTGTTGATCCTGGAATTACAGTGGCCCCGAAATTTAATTTTAATCTTCACATAAATGTTACAGTTAACAAAGCCAAGGGTGTTTTTGCATTTGTAAAACGATGGTCAAAATTCAAATTCAATGAACCATACATTAAGAAGAATCTTTTCACAAGGTTAGTAAGGCCCATACTAGAATATGGTTTCATTCCGTTTGGAACGCGCACTATCAAGTTCATTCCGACCGGATAGAGTCAATTCAAAAACAATTTCTGCTTTTTGCTTTAAGAAATTTTTGGCTGGGACTTCCAATACTCGTATAACCTGTCACCCTATATTAATCGTTTAAAACTTATAAATCTTCCTACGCTTGCTAGTCACAGAGAAATGTTCTGGCCGAAGTGAAGTGGAACGTTCGCTTCCGAATTTCCAGGCATTACCGGCCACTTTTTCTGAAACCTTGCAAAAATAATTTTGAATTAAACGAGCCACTCCGTTGTTTATGCCAGGACTTTAACTTTCACTCCAGTTCCTTTGATATTTCCGATTCACTATTTTACATAAAGAATACCATACTTTGTACTCTCAATAGACGATGGATTACATACACAGTTTCGCTTTAAAAAATACTTTTACTATCCAAATTAATTAAAATTTAAAATCAGCTGATGAACTTTTATTCTCTAGCTGAACAGTTTTAGAGTCTCGACACCGCACAAACTCTTGCCTTCCATGACGCGGCATGCAAAAAAAAAAAAAAAATTAAAGCCGTGCGTCATGTGGATGCGTCGCGTCGGTTGGGCGGGAATGGAGGGCAAAAACCGTTGGAATTATTAATATTATAAATATAACGGAATAATAAACCACACATGTATATATGTACATACATAGCACCCTAATACAATAAGCTATGAGTATAAAAACAAAAAATGCAAGTGCTATTTAGAAGCAAATATTTGTTACACATTTTGTTAACAAAAACAATGCGATTTCAACTTTTTTCAAGTTGTTTAAGTATTTTTATTACATGCAATTTTATCTACCAAAATATCCCAGTACGCCAAAATTCTATACATATTTCATTACAATTTCGAACCTTTTTAAAAATATAATTACCATTTTTGTAGATCATACAATTGTAAGATTCAAGTCACTAAAAAATGTAATATTAGTTGTTTGAAGAACATTTTGGTTTTTTATGGAAAACACCACACAATACCTTCGTCAAAAAATTAACGGAATTTTTATTGATAAAACATCAATTACAAATCAAATAAAGACTTTAGTCAATACTGGTAAAAATGCCAGAATTTTATTAGTTTCGCCGCAGTGTGGGTCCATAATTACAGACACCATTATTTTTGCCAGCTTTTAAAGTTGGCGTAATGGTTGTCAGTTACCAAACGCTTAGAAAAGTAACTGTACATAGAGATTTATTGAATAACAGTTTAATAGGAGTAACAATCGCTGGACAGTTTTTCAAAAAAAAAAAAAAGTACTAAGAAACCATCAAAATCAGTTTGACTCGAACTTATGCCGTAGGAATTTCAATGCTGCTAGTTCGATCGTGGATGAACTATTCTCGTGGTCGATCGGGATTACAGCGCTAACGATGACTAGAACAAAGCACCAAGCGAATGTCAATGTTATGCTTTGACTTCATCACTCATTATTCAAATCTCGCAACAATTTTCTCGAGCTGATTTTATATTTTTTTAATAATTAATTTTCTCATGCATTTTATTCGTGGAAATATTCCTTCTGCCTTGCTTTCACTTTGTGATAAGTAAATATTAAATTGCCACCTTTCCTTTTTTGCGCTTGCCAACAAAATCTATTAAACATAAACGTGCACTCACAAAGTCATCGGCAACTGACGTATGTTTGTATGTATTTGATCCACAATTCAAGCTGTACTACGCTCACTCTGATATACTCGTATAGTATAAATGCATGGAAAGCGTTGAAAGCGAGCTTATTTTTCGCTGCGGAAGCCACACTTGCCACACTTGCCACACAAAATGAATGCGATTGCATGTCGCTGTGGCACATTTGTTTGGTTTATGCCACCATCTGTACCTCTCAGCCGCCTCTTGTAATGCATACATCACACTTTCACCTCCTGCCGCGCCACCTCTCATCGCCCCCTCCATGACTTGACCGACGACTCACTGCTTCTTTAGCAGCCTTCAGCAGCAATCTCTTGCACGTTTACCCTTCAACCCTTCAGTTGAGGCTCACTCTTTTGGGTTTACTTTCACTAGCTCTCTCGCTTCGCCTTCTTCAACTACCTTCTTTTACACCCACGAAGGTACTCGCACACACGCACACATAAATAGCACAAACGCCTCGATTTTTTTCTTTTTCGCTTTCTTCCATTTCCTTCACGTGTATGTGTTGGCATTTTTCATTTTTTTGTTTGTGCACAAAAGTAACATTTGAATGCTTACTCGTGTTGCCGCTGCTTGTTGTTTCCATTCGCTGCCACGTTGCGCTTGTGGCATGCCACACATCCATTTGTGTTGCACTTTTTATATTTCATACTTGGCGCTTTCTTCTTCCATTTTTCCGTTTGTAGATTTTGTGGCATGCCACCAAGCGCGTACATATGGATATGTTTGTAAATTTGGTTTTGTTTATGATTATATTTTTATGCTTTTCATTTATTATATTTTGGGTTTTGTGTACTTTTATTATTTTTTTCCCACTGCAAGCTTGTGGTTTTTCTGAGCGCTTTGTCGTTGTTGCCTGCAAGTGTAAAAACTTAAAACAAGAGCAGACATTAATGCCACACAAGTGTTGTGGCAGTGGATAATGCGTTGACGGGAGGTAAGCGAAAGGAAGAGAAGAGGGAATGGTTTCATTTAGAAATACCTTTGACAAATGTGGGTTTTGATACAAAGCAAGCAATGCCATCCAGTTGACCGCGAATATTTGGTGTACCTTTTTGAAGGATGCCAGAATTTTCGGGGCTTTTCAAGGAAAAAATTTAATTTTCAAATGATTCCAGTGAAGTGTGTAAACTCATAACATATTCTTAATTTAAAGCCTTCGCAACAATAAAAACCATTTAACCGAGAGAGATAACTTCATAGTATTTGAAGTGTTCGCCTCGGCGCAGCATTCAACTTTAAGTCCTTTCCATCGAAATTGACACAACAAAAACTCATTCGCAATCAATTGTGACGAAACAGTGTACAACCACTTAATAAAGACTACAGGCAGCAGGCTGGTAAGACATTTGTCTTCGTCTCGATTGCTGTCTAGTCGCAAGACAGCTGCTGGCAGAACAAAAAAAAACCAATAATCGAGCACTCCAAAGGCGTTAGCATTTATGACAAGACAACAAGCTGGGCAGATAGGCAAATGTTTGTGAGAGAAAGTGAAAACATCAATAAAAAAAAGCTACGAAATATGGGTGTCTACAAGTCTAAATGTAGCCAACAACTGTTAAGACAATCTTGCTAAAGAGCGAGCAAGTAAACCATTCATTGAAAGCCGCCTAAAAGTAGGCAGCAAAAAAAAACAACCCTGCAGCGCTTAATCGTAGAATCATCAATCACAAGCGACAAGAAACAATTTAATAAATTTGCAATGGATAATGGATTAAGATAAGCACTTAAATGGTAGCTGGAAAATAGAAATATGCGAAGTTGGTTTTTTTTTTTAAGAGAATGCACGATAACGCCAGAAAGCAGTATATAAAATATTATCTGGCATGAGAAGTGCATTATAATTGTTTAATTTTAGAAGAATATAAGTAAATTCTACATTTATGTTTTTTCATAATTTTTGCTATGACAGCTATGGAAATCATTTTATTTGCGCTTATGCATCATGAAATCCGTGTAAGAAAAAGACTCAACACCGGCAGATTAAAATGTAAATCAAACAGTCCACTATTGCCAACTACCTAAACAAGTATGCAGCGGTTAATTTTTAAAAATTGTAACAATTAATTTTTTGTGTAAGCAGTTTTTGAATTACAAAAGTTCTTTCTCCCACAAAACAATTATAAACTTTATACCAAATTTTTAAAAAACACAAAAAAAAAGAGTTCAGCAAACTTTGAAACTTTTTTCTCAGAACATTTTTGAAGCATGCAGATTTGTAGCTCATTCATTTTTACTCAAATAATATGCAAGTTTCAAGTGACTAAACGTTAACCCGGATTTTTGGCGATTTTTTTTTGTCGTCCTTGCTTACTCTAACTTAAAAAAAAATTTTTTTTTTATATCTAAAAACGCAAATGTGCAACGAAAAAATCACAAACATCAACAGCACTTTTTAGCGACTTGAAACTTGCATAAATGAATTGGCTATAAACTGTGCACTCCAGAGTTCCCTAAAACTACCGAGAAAAGAGTTTGCAATTTTGTTTGATTTTAAAATTGTTTTATAAAGCTTCAAACTTCCGTTTATATGAATTTTTTTTAGATAATGGATTACATTTTAATTTTAAAAAATTAAATAAAGTAAACTTAAGTCTATTTGCCCAAAACTTGTGCCAATTAATCGCTGCCATTGAATTGAACACAGCTGCACGTACATTAAATATACTCGTCAGCTTGCAATTGTAAAATAAATTAAATTATTGATCGAGGCGCAGCAATCAATTTGGATTAATCTCGTAACAGCAAAACGAAAAAAAGGCTGAAAATACGAAAAATGTATGCAAACTCACCTTTTGCATTTGTCAGCTTTCTCTCACATTATCATTTGTTATTGTTGTTATGCTTTGTAAGATAAACAGCAATTTTCATACGCTTTTGTACGCGTGTTATTGTGTGCTTGTTTGTGTGTGTGTGTGTGTGTGGAAGTGCCAGTGCGTTTCAGGCGTAAAACTAATTATGTTTTCATAAACAAACAAAAAAAAAAATTTAAATAAAAAACGCTAAACTCGCACAAAAGGTCATGAAAAATAAATATTTATATGCAGAAAGAGAAGAAAAAAAACAAAAAAAAAAAAAAATTTAAATGCACACAAAAGCGCCTATGCCGGTATGTTTAAGCACAACATTATGCTAAGATTACACGTACGTGTGTGTGTGTATGAACGTATGAATGCACAAAATTATGCTCACGTTTCAGCGTTGCTCAGCGAAATTTAGTTTGAAGAAAAAAGAAGGAATGTGTCGACACTTAATTATGCAAATTTAATTTGTTCGCCCTTTTTACTTACCCAACCACATCTACTACGTGAGTACTCACACACACACACACACACACACACACGCAGACAAATTTACAATCACACTTGAGCTGGCGTGTAACAAAACACTTTGCTGCTGCTGATTTTAAAAAATGTTTGCTTTTGCAATTTAGCTGTGTCAATTGCGCTTCAAAATACACCCACAAACAAACAAAGACTGTTTATACACATCAGTTGACAAAGCCTAAAGTGTCGCGCTGCAAGTGCTTGAGTAGAGCATTCGATTATCTAACATCGAGGCATATCTGTACATACATACACACACACATCCAAAGGGAATAATCTACAATTTTATAGTACCTAACTCGCCAGCTAGTTTTCAGATATCAAAAGTTGATAAAGCTACTTTCAGTGGTTAAGAATTTACTTCTTCCTATTTCCGGCAGTCTATTTCGTTCCTCTCAAACTGTCATTAAAGAGAAAAACTTCAATGGCTTAACACAAAAAAAAGTGATCAAGAAGTAGCATTTTTTGTATAAAAATTACAATAAAATCCATCTTATCGTATTTGACTGAAACTCAACTAAATATTGGCCATTTCGAGGTACCAAGCAACTACGAAAGTCCATTCAGTCTTTATGATTTCATGAAAGATTTCCACTATAGATTTTGAAATAAAAATTACCAAAGTTAATTGACATAACAATTTGTTTTGTATGATGGCGAAAATGACGATCTAAGGTCCACTGAATTCTAAGATGGCTGGTACGAGTATTAAGGTGAAAGTAAAGTCGATATCAGACAAGTGCTGGCCAACGACTTTGGTGACTCTCTTCATTAGTGACTCAGGAAAAGAATATGCGGTGCAGATGCTTGGCTCTCTGCAGGAGGGAAAGTATATGTAAAGAAGCAGCAATATGGCATGTTTGAAAATCGTTTTTAAATTTGTAAATTTTGAAATTGTGTCGTCTCTAATCGCACTTAGTTTGATGATGTCGCTGCAACGTTTTAAGTGTAATCTGTCGTTCTTTTTAGTTCAAGTCTATCGGGCTGTCTTTATTGAATATTAAATTTCCATTGCAACGTGAACTATATTTTTTTAAGCGATTCAAAACAGTTGAAAAAAATATTAAAAAAGAAAAATATTAGGAAAATGTCCAAATGATGAAAAGTTTGCCTTCTCGACTGCCACAGAAAGAATTTTACAGAAAATGTAAATTCGTTGTGATTTTGAGACAGTCTAAGAGCTTATAAGGACTTCAAAGGACTGCGAAAATCGTATTATTAATGTGTCATAAAATAGACATAAAAATCGCTTGACTCAAGCTAAGCCTGCCAAGAGAGCAAACAGAAGATTTCGGACGATGTGTCACATTCACCACTGCTGCCACTGCCAACCGCAATGCCATGCGATACGAGCAGATTTGTTTAGAAGGTGGCGCGCAAAAAAATTGAAATTTCTATTGGATATACTTTCTTCAAGTTACTTGCCGATTAAATTGTAGTTGTAAGGCGGGATGAGTGGCAGAATTGTGATTGCGAGAGAGAAAGTTTGAAAACTATTTTATAAATGTTTCACTCCTTTTCGATTAATTCAATTTTATTTACTCTCTACAGTCGTTATGAGATAAAGGCTTGCTTTTTTTTAAATTTATTTGAGATAATGAAAAAAATCGTTAAAAATCACAGAAAAATATTTTGAAATATTTAAAGTTTTTTTAAAATGCGGCTTTTTCAGCGTTACCTTCTTCATCAATGTCCACCGATAAATTCGAGAGCGGAAAGGCGGAGAAAAGCGTCGTTGTCTTAGTCGGTGTGTCTGCGTTGCAAAATTTTGCTGCCATAAATATGAAAACGACTTGTAGGTGTGCGTGTGTATGTGTGTATTTTATATTCTTTCGCTTCGGCACTGGCACTTTCTACTCCCCTTTCTACTAGCGCGCTGATGGCAATAACCAGCAAAGCCAAGCGGCAAGGGTTTTGGGAGTTTCAAGGTCGCACAGCTTCACCTACAAAGTGGAGTTGCCAAATGTGTACATTCACGTACTCATACGAGGTTGGGAATTTAAGGAGCGCTGAGCCAGCTGAGTAGCGAAATTGTTGCAGCAAGCAAAGTACTTAGCGTCGCCACAGTGCAAGCTAACTGCGCCTTTTTGAAACTTGCTCTACACGCGATTTGCTCTTTGTTTGTGTTTATTGGTTTTTCTTACATTGCACATAAATCTTGCAGTTTATCTTTTATCCACAAGCAAGCTCATTCAAATAAATCGACAGTTGAAACGACTCTATGCGCCATTAACTGTCACACACACACTCAAACGTCGCTAAAGGAAGCTTACTTATTTATGGTTGGCAAATAAAAGTCGACACTTCGCTTGAGCAAAAAACAAAACAGAAAAACAGAAAAATCCCAAGCAGACAACAAAGTACTCGCCTTTGCGCGCAAATGTTGCAAATCGCTTTTGGTTGTCGGCAGCAAGTATCAGCAGTTATGCAAGCATTTGGCGCGTTTGTCTCGCTGCATCGCAAAAAGCGAAGAGCTGGAATGCATTTGCAACTTGATGCTAAGCACACAGGCGAATGGTGGCTTAAAAGGTGGCACAAAGTGATTGCGAAACGGCGATGTTTTAGGCCGATGCGGCAAAAACGGGAGGGGGTGAAGGGAGTTGAATTAGCGCTAAAGAAGGAAAGGCGAAAGCTTAATTTTTGCAGTTTATTCCAGAGATACCTAGCGGCGGCGCAATAAAACAAATCAATAAATGTAGCTCATACGCCGTGTGGAACACCAAAAGTACCAGCAACTGAAGACTTTCGGCTGTATGAAAATTATATTCTATTGAAAGTATTTTCACATATCTCTACTCTGTTCACAAAAAACTATAGCACAACCACACATTGGAGGATTCGGGCACTTCATATTTCTTCTAATAATAAATATTATTATTCTAGTAAACTATGGTTAATTTTCTAAGCAAAACTTTAAACAGCCTTTTTTTTCAACTATTTACAAAATGTAAAATGATTTTATCAAAATTTCGAACTTTATAAAAAATATTTTTAGAATTTCTTTGAGTATGCCGTTAATTCATTTTTATTCTTAGAAAGTGCAGGTTTCAAGTTATCACTGATTTTTGAAAATTTTTTTTATGGCAGTTTCTGCCATACAACGCAAAAACGCGATTATTTGTTTTTATGGAAGGAATTGTGAAGGAGCGTCAGTAAAAAAATTGTCAAAAAGCAGTGGTAGTTCATAGCCACTTAAAACTTACACTTTGTGGTACTAAAATTAAATAAGCTACATACATACATATATACATATCTGCATACTACAAAAAATAAAAATTTTTTTTTTTAAATCAAAAAATTGTAAACGTTTTCTACATTTTTTATTAAATTCAAAAAATTATTTTTAATAGTATTTGTTAGAGAATTAACAATAAAGCATACTTCAAAAAAAATTTATTTTTTTTAAAAAGTTGAAAATTTTGATAAACGTTTTCTACACATTTTATTAAATTAAAAAAATTATTTTTAATAGTATTTGTAAGAGAATTAACAATAAAGCATACTTCAAAAAAATACTTTTTTTAAAGTTCAAAATTTTGAAAAATGTTTTCTACATTTGTTACTAAATTCAAAAAATTATTTTTAATAGCATTTGTTAGAGAATTAACAATGATTTAATTGAAAAATAATTTTTGATAATCGGCAAATAAATAAATTGTTCAAATATGCCAATACCTGCCTTTGCTATAATTTGTGAATAGAGTGTATGTATATAAAGAAAAAATGTTTTTTCACTGACTTTTTGCATTTATTTGTCTCACTTACACTTCACACTTTATTGAAATGTTTGCTCTCTTTTTCAGCGGACAGCTCGTTTCTTTTGGCCAACGCACAGATTGTGGATTTTCCGATTGTCTACTGCAATGAGTCCTTTTGCAAGATTAGTGGCTACAATCGCGCCGAAGTCATGCAGAAGTCGTGCAGGTGAGTTAAAATAAATTAATATTTTCAAATACATTAAATTCTACACACGAAAACTGAATTGTTTCGCTAAAAGATTTTCACAAAACTAAGAACGCTGCATTCACTTTTCGTGTGGAATATGAAGCCTGCAGCTCAAGTCAAATTCCTTAAAAGCTATCTAAAAGTGAGCTGAAATACATTTAAAAGCACTGAATAATTGTTTAAAGCAAAATATGGGTGTAGGATGATATTGCGAGGAAGCGCGTACAAACTGAAAAAATCAACATCTGCACCTTGCTTTGGGCTGCTGTCGCCGCAAAAATTTTCTAATATCCAGTGTCAATCTAAATTTGGTTTAGTTAACTTTAAATTTTCCAAACCAAAAAAAATGCTTTCATTTTCTGGCGCCACACAATTAAAGTTAAAGCATCCCCAGCGGTCTCCCTCTCTCTCTCTCTCTCTCTCTCTCTCTATCTCTCTATTGAAGTCAACAGAAATTAAGTAATAAAAGACTGCCACATTTAGCTTGCATCTCAATCTAAAGCGAACAAATTGTAGCATCGCGTTAGCTTATCTTTTTATCTTATTTGTTCTTCGCCTGTGCTGTGAGCTCCCTCTGTGACTTCCCTGCCACCAAACAAATCCCTTTCATTAGCTACCACAGCTGAGCTACAAAGCTGCCATTGTCCCTAAGCGCGTCGTCGTGCACTGCCCGTGGGAGCAACGAAATAAAGCGAAATTTATTCAAAACTTTTTTTTTTTTTGTTGTATGTAGCGAGTGCGTAAAGATGTTGATGATGGTGGTGTGGGCAAACGTTCTGATACTGGCAACTGTGAAGTGGAAAGAAGTGTGGAATGAGGAATGCACTAAGTACCTTCTGCTGGCTGGCTGTGAGGTCGTTTGAATGCGAGGGATATGGCAGAGGTGTGCTGCGGCTGCTTCAAAGTTGCAACAACCTTTTTATTAGTTACTCGTAACTAATACTGGAAATGAAAATGAATAAAATATTGTTGGACGCATGTGCTAGTTGCCGAGTGGCTAACTATTCTGCTCATCTGTCTGTTTGTCGGTGACCCACTTTCTACTCCAACTAATAGCTTTCTTGTCGTCTTATTATTTTCTTTTTTTTTGCTTGCCAAATCGATAGCCAGCGATGTTACACATTTATTATTTACCCTTTGCGCTTTTTCAATATTTTTTTTTTTTTGATCACTCCCTTTATCCTTCCCGGAGTTCCGTTGCAGACGTCACTTGGTCTGGGATGTCTGTTTCATATTTGCTTTTTCATTCCGGCATCGGTGAGGCATACGTGCGATCACGTCTTACTAAGGGAAAGTGATGAAGAGTTGAATGAAAGTTTATCAGAAAAATTTGAAAATAAAAAAAACTGAGCTATAAGAAGTATAAAGTGGGAGTGCAATGGCTGCAAAAAAGCTCTTTAGATATAAAAAAAAAATTAAATGAGAGGTGCAAGTGTGCCATCATTTGAGACCGTTGTTAAGGCAAAGCTAACTTTTGCAGTTTCTAGCCTCAACACGAGTTTGTTAGAGGAATGTCCACGAGCTATTTAATCCCGCAATTTTTTCTGAACACTGTCTTGATAGCCTTAAGGCGGGCCATCAAGTAGAAGTTATCTACACAGACTTTGCGAAGGCTTTTGATTGGGTCTCGCATAAAATCTTGCTAAGTTAACTAGCTGACTTGCGATTTCACTACGCCTTCTTGAATTTGATAGCATCATTCTTATCCGGTAGAATCTGTTCAGTAATGCTTGTTAATATATATTCCCATCCATTTGGGGTAACGTCAGGAGTTCCTCAAGGTAGTATTCTTGGTCCGCTTCCTTTTCATAATTTTTATTAATGAAATCAGTTCATGTTTTCAATTCTCTAAACTTCTCCTATACGCGAATGACCTTAAAATTTACACCGGCATTTCGAACGTTGAAGATTCTATTTTAATGCAATCTGTCATAGACAGGGTTTATTCTTGGTGCGAAAAAACTCATTTATATCTAAACACCTGCAAATGCTGCCATGTACTTTATACCGGAAAAGCTAATTCCATATACTATACTTATAACATTTCGGCCTCTTAACTAAAAACATTAGACCGTATTTGAGGACTAAGGGGTATATTTTGACTCCAAATTTACGTTTTGTAACCATATTCATTACATTATACCGAAGGCGTATGCTATGTTAGCTTTCGTACGACGTAATAGTACGCATTTTTCAGACTCTTATACTCTGAAAAAGTTGTACATCGCATTTGTTAGAGCCCGCTTAGAATATGAGGCGTTTATTTGGCGGCTCTTCCAAGCCAGCCAAGTTAAAAGAGTAAAGCGTATTTAAAAAAAGTTTATAAAATTTGCATTGCGAACTCTGAATTATTCAGAACCTTTGCCGTCCTATGACTCTCGATGTTTGCTTCCGGATCTAAATTCACTTCATGATCGAAAAATAATTTTGACGTGCTCCTTTGTCTTAAACGTGCTAACATTGAATATTGATTGCTCTGAGATTCTGGGCAGAGATTAGTTCTTAATATACCTGTCAGGAATTTACGCCATTTTGATATGTTTCTTATACATTTGAATAAAGTAAATTATGCCACCAGTTGCGCGTAACTTAAGAGAACTTAAAAATTTCCAAAATATCGATCTTTCACTTCATGGATGGGTTTTAAAAATGTAAGTTCTAAGTTATCTACGAATTCATTGAACTAAATTATGAATGCATAGCTAGTAAGAATAGTTCTATTTCATAGTTAAAGAAATAATTAAATAAATAAATAAACAATTTCTATAGCGCTCTTCAATATCTATTTTGATAACTAATTGGGTTTTTTGTTTATACTAAAGCTCCCTGCAGATTCTGTAAATCTGATCGCCGTTTTTATCTCCCAAAAATACTTCACTTCAGTTCTTTAACTTCCACTAACATATGTATCTTTGTTTGGGATCTGAAAAAGAGTGAGGTCTGAAAATTGGTGAGTGCGTTGAGTCAAATTGCTTAGAACTTTTCAAGGTCTCAACCACCGAACTGAGGGTTCAATTGGAGCACCATCTTCTATTAATTTGTGGCAATGCTTTGGTCAATAAATGCCTCATTAATCGTATAGCGGACCCTCAACATAATAAAGGTCTAGCCATTTGTTGCAATCAAAGAAGTCAAACCATTCCAACGGCGCGGCAAACACAAAACAGGCTAACCAGCAAAACATATTTTCGCAAATTTTCTTCTTTGTTTTTTGGGCGTTTACAACTATTTCTAATTTTCCTGCGTTCCACTTTTCTCATTTATTTCAGTTAAAATGTAAAAACTAGCTGTTAATTTGTGCTTTTTGCCTTCGCTTTATAGCTAAATGGCGTTACGCGAATAGCAAAAAGGCGAGGCAATTAAACCAGGTGGCTTTGGCCATTGCGCAGACATGTACGAGCATGTTTTGATATTTTTTTTTCACTCGCAAGTTGCTGTGCATAGCAATTCATGTCAGTGAAGTGATGGCATGCAAATGAACTGGCACAAGGTCTACAAATATGCTCCGCCGCCTTGGCAAATATGCCTCCTTTTTGGCTTGCGTGGCGCTTAAGTGCACGCACAAGTGGATATGGACCGGACGGGATCGGATTGGAACGAAACAACGCGACTACTTGTTGCAAGCGTATCGCACATTGGCAACGCACTTTGACCCACCAACCACCCACCCACCAAATCTTGCCTGCGAGATGAATTTACTTACCTGACCCCGGCAAGCTATGTACCTTGGACCCCGTGGACTCGACTCACCGCTCAGCGGCGTACAATTAGCGGCGTGACAGCGCTTGATTTACCGACAAGATTGCCGCAAATATTTACTGTCGCCGCAAGCAGTTCACTTCTAAAAATAGGCCGCTCGCTTGCACTTTGCCTACTGCTTTTGTGGTGATTTTAAAGCCGTAAATTTCCTGCTTTTTACACGCTTGTCATTCGCTCACGTGCGGTGCGGCTGTGTGGCGGCCTAAGCTGTAAATTGGCTTTTGGAGGCCGACAGCTGCTACTCACTGCTCACGAATTTCAGTGGTTGCCATTCACCTTCTTTTGCGGGCGGTGAATTGTTGTTTGTGCTCTTCCACGCTTGCTTGCCAGAAATTTCACCAACCGCGCTCGCAACAAATGGAGCTGCGTTCGCCAGCCTTACATTTTGTGTTTTTTTTTTTTTTTGCTTTCATCTGGCTTTGCGTTTCGCCAGATTTATTTTTGAATGTCCTTGCGGCAACTGCTCCTTTGCTGGCTTGTGTTTGGTTGTGTGTGTGTGTGTGTGTTGGCGTCCGCGTAAACATTTGGCCTGTTTGTGCTGCCTTTTAGCCCAAAATACTGTTGATTTACTCATTGCTGTCGCTAGCTCATTTACCGTTATTTATGTCATTGTTGTTGTTTATTTCTTGCGAGTAGCTTCTTGTGTATTTGCCTTCAATTAAATTATTTCTTCAAGTAGCTAATTTGTTGGCGCCATTTTAATGGAACGACATTCTTTCCTCTATTTATTCTGTAGTTAGAATGTCAAGCAGGCATTCACATAATTACTGCCAAGCTCGGAAGTCTTGTTGCCTTCCATAGACTTTTGTATCTGCAGTTGGCTCTGCAGAGGGAGCAACTAATTATAAATAAATGCTGAATTAATGCAGTCGAACGGCGCGGCACATGGAAATGTGGGCCTCCATAAATTTGCCTTCAAAAGGAGACTCCACTTTCAATATCGCTACGCAAAATACTGCTTCTATTATTTGGCGGGCGAACAATAAATCTTCTCGAAAACAAACCTAACAAAGTTGCTGCTATCTGTCAATTATTTAAAAATACGCACAGATTTCTCGTAGGCGAGAGGGCAAGTTACATAGTTGCGCATTTAATTCATTTATGGCCAATTCAAAATGTGAGTAATTGCACTCTCAAATCTTTACGAAGTACAGAGATTTTGGAGTCGAAAAGCCTTTAGTAAATACAAATCTGCATCAATATCTCGATAAATAACACACTGGACCCCATCGGAGCCAACAGTGGAGTGGTGCAATTAAACGAATTTGAGCGACTGTTTATCAAACCTCACTCCCTCATTTAAGCTAATTAATTTTTCATACACATTAAGTTTTCCCTCAATGCCAATCAGAAAATAAGCAACAGCATTTGGAAAATAAAAATCTAAACCAACACTCGAATGTGCGCGCCTAAAAATAGACTTCAAAGTGGCACAAATATGTTCAAACTATGTCGAATAGAAATTCCATTTGTATTGATTTGCCACATACGAGCACCACTGCTGACTGAATGTGTGTGTGTGTGTGTGTACATTGTTTGTACGCGCAAGTGGCAAGTCAATTGTTCTTTCGTTTTATTATTGCCTTTTGTTGCTCTAAAATAAGCGGCTTAGTGGCTGCTGTTGCTGTTGCTGTTATTGTTATTGTTATTATTGTTGTTATATCTGCTGCTGCTGCTGCTGCTGCTGCGGGTGTTGCTTTTGTCACCCGCTCTCACACTGCGGTTGCGGCTGCGGCTGCGCATTGCGGTTGTGAATTGTGGTGTGATTGCATTGTTGTTGTTATTATTGTTGTGCCAAACTTTGTTTGCTTACTTTGCCGCTGTACATGCAACATTGGTTTTCGATACATTTGCAAACTGTGGCATGCCATATAAACCGTTATATGCGAGTAGTGTGCCTCAAGGCTGTGAGTAGAGCAGCAAAAAAAAAAAGAAAAAAAAAATTCTTAAAAAAAACGCAAAAATTGAGCGCAAATTTTCTTTTCATTTTACAACGAAGAGTTTCCTTTTTTTCACTTTTCACATTCACTCGCATTTGCCACACCGCCTTCATTGGCAATTTAATGCCTGGCTAGCAGGCAAGGCTTTCAATATTTTGCGTGTCGAACTCGCATTCCAAGCCAAGTCAATGTGCAAAAAAAAAAAAAAACAGAAATAAAAAAAATTCGCTGTCGTAAAGTTTTCTAAATCCAACCTCCACGCACTTCCTCTTGTATTTATTTATTTTTTTTCTGTGGCACAACAACTGTCGAGCCGCTGCCCTAGTAAGCACACTTACCACGCCAGTTGCCTTTGTGTCGCCGCTCTGCCGCACCACTCTGGAGCTTCCACCTTTTTATTGCTTGCCAAAGGATTTGTGTCATTTCTGCATTTTGCTTTTTATTTTATTGGCTTATTGGCTTTTGTTTTGTTTGATTTTCTTGCCCGCTTTGCCATGCTTTGGCTTTGTTTATCGAATTTATTTATTTGGCGTGTTCCGATTTTTCGTTGTCGATGTTTTTTGTTTTGCCTTGGCGGCTTTGGTAAATACAATCATAAAATCAAACAATATTGACGAGCTTACGTGATTGTAGTATTTAGCTATGCGCATTTGTAGGCGATATATCTGTACGTATTTATTGCAAGTGCTCCACATTTTTATTCTCGCAGTCAAAGGAAGTGTTTGCTTGCCTCTGACGTATTGTTTCATTTCACTTAACGAGTCTACTAGGCTTATGAGTGACATTATTTGTTCAACTAGACATTTTATGTCATTATAAATACACAGTAAATGCTCAGAGGTCTCCTCAACCAGGCCACAATACATGCAGTCCCTAAACTCCGATAGTACCATTTCACGAAGATGGTCTACAGTGAACTGTGAATTAGCCAGTGAGAGCTTTTTAGACACTCTCTGTTGAGTTTGACAAGTCTTTCAGAGGCTTCAGGGGATAGAGATATGAACCTCTTGGATTGTCTATTACCCTTTAACGATGGCCATTGGGTTTCAATTCTCGAGTACTCGCACTTTCTTAGAAGCACTGCCGTGTATCCCTTGGAAGCGCCACAGAACGGCTGAGGGCAATAAAATCATGATAATCCACATTTTCGTTTACCATCCACGCCCTCGTGACCAGGGACCTAGCACAGAGAAACGCTGCTGTCGGATCGTAATAAGTTCAGTCCCGTTTTACAACTATCTTCCATCTTTGATTCCGTCTTGAAGGAGTCTAGTGTTTGGCTGTCTGACATGATATTACTTGTGGCCCCATTAGTCCTTCAGCGAAGACATTCGAGGGCACATAACTCAATTGCATAGACTTCTGCCTAAAACCTAGGTCTGAATACAACGGCCGCAGTGCTCTCGTTGGCAAGTTTGGATTCATCAGTGTACCAAACTTGTGACTCTTTAATGATTGCTTTCACCATCGCTTTACAATCATTCCTTTCAGGCATTTTACTCTGGTAAGACTTGGTAAAAGACAGTTTCGGAAGCACTGCGTGATTGTAAGATATCCAAATGCTCTCTGAAGTCTCCACTTCTCAGGCTACTAAGATTTAGCAGCCTTAGAGCGCTCTGATTAGACTCCTTCCTATTCAGTGAGTATGGCCAATGGTTTCTTTACAATAAGCGAACATCAAATGCAATAACTGATATTTAAGTATAGCTCACACTTTATATTAAGGCTCCTGTTTATCACTCCAACATCTCTATCTCTATCACTATCTCTCTCTCTCTCTTTCTCATTTTAGGTGCGGCTTCATGTATGGCGAGCTGACAGACAAGGAAACGGTGGCGCGACTGGAGTTTACGTTGGAAAGTCAACAACAGGATCAATTCGAAATTTTACTCTACAAAAAGAATAGTGAGTAGAAAGGAGAATGCAACTAAAAATGTATCTAAAGCAGCAAATTAGATGAAGTGCTAGCAATTTGAGTAGTTAATAAGAATCTTTAAATTTATGTTTGAGAAATGAAGTACTTATTTGTAAAGTGCGACATGAGTAGGTACAATATGGTGTTTGGTTGATGCTAGAAATGTCATTACATTTGAAAAATTATTTGAAGAAAAACTATATATAACAATTAAACAAATGACTTTTTGTGTAACTGATAACATAAAATGCTAAATTGTAATCGCTTGAATAGAAATTTTTCCTCTTAGAACACCATTCAAAGGACATCATATATGAACATAATTATTTACATAGTCTTTTATGTTTAAATTAAATTCATTGGGTTTTATTTTTACTACAAGTTTACACAGAGAATGCCAGAAAAATTAAGTTAGAATGTTCAACAGAACTGTGTCTTGGAAAGGGCAAACAAAAGGCTGCAATGCTGTAAGCTTTATTCTTGCCACACAAGACAACTAACTGCATTTACATACGGACATATACACAGATAAATGACAAATGTATATGCAATTGACTTGTGTGACCAGACAAATGAATAAAGTTCTGCTTGCCTGGTAAGCTTTCTCGTCTGCGATGTACGGTTGGCCAGACTAACAAATTTTTATTATTTCATTCATTACCTGCTTTATGTATATCATTTTATTTAAACATATTTATGAATATATGTAAGTGTATAAGCGGTATGAATGCCTCGACGCTTGCTTGTTGTAGTGGCACTTGCGCTGCCAATCCGCTTTTGAATTCGACGGAGCTTAGCTTAACCGTGTAGCCCATTAAGTGGCTTAAAGTGGCACATTAAAAGATGTCGACGCTGTGAATGAGGTCAATAGGAGATGTATGTAGATTCATATATGTATGTACATATGTATATTGTTGTTGGAAAGCGAATATGAAATAAGTAAAGCGGATGTGAAATAAGAGCAGCATTGGCAGTCCGACAGCTGTTGCATATGGAAATTAGAGTGGGTTGGAGAATTGTATGCAATTGTAGGCAAAAATATCTGCATTTACATATATACACTCAGATATTATGTACGATGGATTAATGTATATAAAAAGCACCAGTAGTGAGGACCGAGGTGAGGCATTGCTAAATTTTATTCATCACTAATTTGTTAGAATTAAATTAAATTAATACCTGAATTCAGTAAGCAGTCTCAGTCTCTAATTGAGACAAAAATCATAATTATAGACCAGTCGGCATTCTTTATTTTCAAATTAAGGCCTCTAGTCTCAAAATAAAGTCTCTAAATAGTGACCTGGTGATGAGCAGGTCACAAAATATTAAAATAAAAACAAAATAAAAAGAAAAAAACGTGAATGCGAGTAAAAGCAATAATCTCTAGCTCATTTTGGGACTTGAGATAATACGAAGTTACTGAATTCGGGCACAAATTTAAATAAAAATAAAAAAAATGCATTTATGTAAAATGTTGGCCTAAAAGTATACGTCTTTTTATTCGTCTGAACTACGCCAACTTTACACTTCTTTAAGATATCCAGCATACTTTTAGGCGCAGTCATTGTCACAATATGATTGTAGAATAGTGATAATAGTTGTCATCTTTTGTAAGCGCATAGCAAAAGAACGTCCAATTCGCTTATAATCAACTCTCTTATATTTTGAATACACTTTACAACACTAGTCTGTCAAAATTAATGGTCGTTTGTAAAATTTGCTAGCAAAACAAAACTAAAAGAGTAATTCTTATAAGAGGCGAATTTACTTACGTCTGCTATATGTTGTTTTTTTATCTATTTTGATGTTTAGCGAAAATTTTCGAATTTCCCGTGATTATTCACAATAGCACCACTCTCTTGCTTTCCAACACTTTCAGTGAGGTCGGCTATTTTTTAAGTGAGTTTATTTCAACCCGCTTATTTCAACTCAACTCGTTTATTTTTGTTATTGCTGTCCACGCTATACGATAAGCTACTAAGTGTTCGTTTACAAGTCGCTTACAAAAGATGAGCTTCTGTTTATTATTAAGTTTAAAATCCTTGACTTTAAATTGCTCGAAATTCGTTGCATTTCCGCTTTTGTGTGCGAATTTTGTAAAAATTTCGGATTTTTAAAATATTTTCTTACTCAAGCAACACTTAATCAACACTTAAAAGCAATTAGACGACGCTACAAGGCAAAATCGTGCTTGTCTTTTGGAAAACGTTATCAAGTTATTGCCATCGCTCGCCAGCAAACGCCCGCCGTTATGAGCTCTTTCACCGCCACTGGTCGCTTGACTATTCAATGAGCTTCCTGTATTCATTGCAATTGAATTCGATTTAGTCATTTCCGTTTAGCTGACAAGAGATGAGCGATAAGTTACGTGTGCGCTTAAAATGCATTTTACTGCCATTTCCGCTCGCTTCTGCGGTGACACTCAAATCATGATGGGTCGTATGAGCCGAAAGGCAGCAACAACAATTACGGATTAAAAATAGTTATTATCCAAAATGCTTTCTACAGAAATAGTGTGCACATTTACGGTGTGTCAAATTTCATTGAGCTTTCAATTACTTTGCAAATAAGCTCTTTACTTTTGAATTTATGCGCTTGTAATTAAAAAATCGCTTTATACATCTAATTGAGATCTATGCAAGTAAATGTTAATATATTCAACACAATCTAAATCAACATTTACTCAATCGAAAGTCTCAATTTCAACGGGCACCAACTTATTGTATAAACGCGAGTACTTTCTCTAATTAAAATACATTTGCATATTTTATGATTGCCTACATTTAAGCGCAAAAACAATAGCCTGGCAGCCATACGAGCACAACAGTAATAGCCAGCGTTTATTTACTTCTCTACAAGCGTTGAAATAATATTTGATTTATGCCAATATTACAATCAATTCAATGCAACATTGCTTGCTCTGCATATTTAAATATTTATGTGTATATTTTTAGGCGCCTTACAAAAATAATATGCAATGCAGTTGTATTAATAAATAATGCGCTACACATTGTGTGCACAATTCCGTTTGTGCAAAGCAAATGAACTGGAAAGAAATTTCAATTTGCCCGTAAGTTGGAAATTTGTTCGAAATTTTTTCATAAACTCGTTGCAATGAATTTTTAAATGTTTCGATTTACATATGCAGATAGGCCTAGGTAGATTGCAATTGAAACTAAGTGAAATTTATGTGTATAATTCGTAGATTAAAGCAATGGTAGCTAAGAACTTTCGAGGGAGTGATGGGAAAGTCTTTTTCTAATTAGTTTGGTGTTTTTTTGTAGGGTAGGGTGTAGGACCTTTCGGAAATCTTTCGCCCATTTTTTTCTTTGCCATTATTTGTACACTAAATCAGCATCAAAGCCGTCTAAAACTAGCAGAAATCGATTCGTGCAACAAACAAAATCTTCAAACACAAAGCCAATGACGGGAAATGTGCAAATTCGCCTTTACTGCAAACGACAAGTTGCATTAAAGTTGGCCACAGGCAGCGCTGAGAAAACGTGATACGAACAGCAAAATTCTTAATTACTAACATCTTCAACTTGAGATGCAATAGAGCAGAAGTTATGCTAAACTTTAGTGTTTGAGTCTTTCTTTTTTCATATCCAATTTAGTTTGCGTCTATGCGCCTTGAAGTAGGCAATCTGCGCTTCGGGGTTCAGGTTGCAGGTAAATATATTTTTTTGTGTATCGCACATTCGCTGCTATAGCAAATAACAGCAGCTAAATATTTACTTGCACTCAGCTTACTCTTTGCATAAATTGGCATGTGCCCCGTCGTTTGCCAGAGGCTTAGCTCCTCATAAATATGCAACAACTTAAGTTACTTGCTACTGGCAGCTTGACTGCATATCAAACAACAAGAACAACAACGCATAGCTTACAGCCGCATGTCACTCGCACATTTATTATTAGGTTTTTAACACATGTTTTCAACTTGCTGCCACACAACGCTGCCACAACGCTTCTAAGCTAGTCGGTTTTATTTTTAGCCTACGACACAAACGAGTATGTAAATATGCAACAGCATAAATTGTGCAACTTGCAACATGTTCCGCTACGGTCGCACACGGTCAAGTAAAAATATAAAAATAGATATTTACGTTAGCAGGTCGACAGTCGGTAGTTCCTGCAAGCTGTTGACAGCGCTCATTTCTAACATTAAAATATGTATTGAGCACACGAGTAAGTGTGTGTGATGTCATTGGTGCAACAGTATTGCAAGTTTTATTGCCCTGCAGTCAAACATATTTGTTCTGAAGCTCAAACAATTCGTCTAACAATGCTTCTCTATGTAAGCAATCATTCTTTCTAAGTTAACTGGTAATGTCCTGCGAAATATTAATTATCAGCGCATCCTACCAACAAAGGAACTAGTGAGTCTCTGCATCAGGATCATACTATTCGACTGGTATTATCCAATTAAATAAGTTGTTCCTTTTCACGAGCGTCTCTATGGCTATCCGCTTCTGCAGCTGCTCGTTGGCATCTCCTCCATTATCGAACTGGTTTGATTGTCCCTCATTAAAAACCAGTTTATATACTAAGTAATTTGAGCGTTGCGCATTATGGGGAACAAATACAAAGCTCAACAACTGAAAAAAAAACAACAACAACATATTTGCAACCTAAGAGCAATTAAGCTAAGTGCCATTAGTAAAGGGTTAATTGTCTTTCATATCTCAGCCAATGCACCCCAGCAAGTCGCTTATAAATTATCTGTTTTTGCCACAATGTAGTAAACAGCTTTAATGCGGCAAAACATACACGCACACAACTAAACAATTGACGTCATCAAAGGCTAGGCGGAATTGAATGCTTTGAATTGATTCATACGGCTGAAGTAATTAATTTTGAAAGTTACTTTTTTGATGTGAGTACATTTCGGGCTATTTTTATTGCTTTTATTTGTTTATTTGCGCTTTTCAAATTTGTTTACGATTTTATGAATTTGCTCTTATTTCACAGAAATAAATTGTTTTTTTTAAAACCCATTTTTGATGTGAGTATTTTTCAGATATTTTTTATACGAAAAAAAATTATGTTTTGACTATTTTTAGTACATCGCTTTATTTTTACAAATATTTATTTATATGTTCACACGCTTCTTTTTTAATCTTTAAATGCATATTATTTTATATTTTATAATTATTTGCAGATGCGCAATGCGGCTGTGCGATGTCGAAATATGGAAAGCCGCAAGCAGGTACAAAGCGACCGGTTGACTCAAAGCTGCAGCAGCTAATAAAGAATGGCAAATTAGGCAAATGCAATTGATTTTGTATTATTTCTTTGAGAACAATAATTATGTTGCAATCATTCGATACTAGAAACATATGGCAAAGTAGTGAGCTAATGAAGATTTCAGAAAACATACTTACGTACGTAGAAGTGTATCCTAAAAGTATACCACATTTTCTGATATTACTCACTTCAACGGCGAAATTAACTAAAAAAAAAGTATTGCACGAAACGTGTTGCATACTTTCAGGTCGTTTTCTTTGAAAAGTTGTACACTTTTCTTAATGGGCTAGCTTTGGAAGTGAAATATGGTAGCCGAAATGTAAAATATATTCTTTGGCCCTACCACTTCAGTTAAAACCTTTGAAACGTGCAACAATTGAGAGAGTAAATTAGAAATGGAATTTTTGTTTATTTAACGTATCGAAATCAGTCTTATGTTGGCTGCTCTGCCGATAGATGGCTTTGCAAGAAGATAAGGTTTTTCAATCTTTTTAGGACTAAGCGTTCATCATCTAAGATTGATTGAGTTGTCAAAGCGCGGTGAAAGCGAGTGAAAGTTTTTTTTTACTAAAGAAATGTTTTGAAATGCATAAATAAGATTATAAAAATATCCTGCGTACTTTAAGGTGCCGAAATTGCAAAGTTATTTCTGTACATTAAGCTTAAGCTTTCGATTTTTCGATATTTACTTTATTTTTGGCTCTAACAACAATTCTTTGAATTCAGCTTTCGCTTTCATTGCTTTTCTTTTGCTGACTTCACTTTAAGAATAAGTTTTCAACTTCTTAGGAAAATCAACGTTTGTGTTTGTTTTTTTAAATTTTTCTTTACACTCAACCTGTCTCAAAACCACTTGGCGTGGTAATGGACACTTTGCTATTCCATTTCGCTTTATGCCTTCAATAAGCGCCAGCAGCTGTTGATTTCACTTTGAAACCTATAGCGACTCTAAATATGCAATACCAACAATACAAAGTGCTGAAGCTCACAGATCGTGTCATCGAATAGTCACGTTCACACAGAAGTTTTTTATTTTTTTAATATTTTTTTTTGTTCTGAATAGAATGCCATCCACTTGGCTGTGTATAAGCAAACGAAATGTTCTAAAAAATTCGACTGTCAGTGGTGTGAAAAAGCAATTGGAGGAATAAAAGTGCGATAACAGAAGGAATAGTTTTTGTTTTCATTTTTCTGTCCAACTAAAAGCAACATTTGTATTTAAATTTAATATATTATTTTCCTAATTTTAATTAAAATTTACGCGCGCAATCAACTAACCGGAAGCCTAGCTAATGGCATTTTAATTATTTACAAAATTTACATTTTAATGGAATCAATAATTAAGAGCAGACAAAACACGGTAAAAAAACTGTGAAAGGATATTAGCAATTACATGTGTAAATATGTTTGTCATCGATGCAAAATGTGCAAGCAAACATATTTTAAATGAGCTTCATGTTTGGCATCGAGCATTCTTACAGACGCTTAGCACAGGCTACAGCAGCAGTGTTGGACAGGGCGTATGGGAATCAACAAAAGGAAGCGAAGGCGTGAGCAATTTGCCTTTTTAATGAAGTTTTTTTTTTTTGATTACTTTCTTGGATTGTCAGGGAAAGAAAATTAGTCTTATCTTAAGTTGTAGATAAAATCATTACTGCGAAAAAAATAAATTTCTTGTTCTTCAACGCATTCCTTCACCTCGCTCAGTTTATTCAGACAGCCTTCAAATATTAAAACCTTTTTGCAATTTTATGCCAATTTACAACAAAAACCACCAGTCAAATAGTCTCCACTAAAACACACATACGTACGCACGTACATTCATATGTGTATGGGTGAGTGTGTGCGCAAATGTTTGCTTTTGGTCGAGTGCAGTCGAGTAGATAACTTTTGTTATGTTTTTCGCGTGTTTTCGTTTGTATGGCTACTTAGTTTGGAGCAAATGCGCAAATATTGATATACTCGCATGTGAATGCCATAGAAAGCAGCAACTGACATGCTGCTATTATGAAAATATATACTTGAGAAAATTTTTTCATATTTTATTTTGTATATTTTTAGGTTATCAGATTTAAGTTAATTAATTTAATTGTATTATTAAAAAAAAACTCTAATGAACTCAATTCGAAAATTAAAATAAGCAAGAGTTTTTTGAAAAAAAATTTTCGTATTGCTTTTAATTGCATGAAATAAATAAATTATAAAAAATACAACAAAGTATGCCGATATATCGATATCTTAATAAAGAACATCATTTTTAAAAGACTTCATTTTCTTCCCGAAAGCAATAATTAAAAACAGGCAATTAAAATCCAATATTATAGTTACGGGGTTCACAAGATATGTATTTAAAAGTGTCGTAAATTTAAATCTTCGTTTTAAAAGAACTTTACTTTCTGCTCAATTTTCAAATTATGTTAGATGAGGAAAAATCTAAGCTATGTTCGTTTTATATTAAAGAGACGATATGTTAGAATATCATTTGCAGCGCCCAGCCTTTCAATTTTTTTTAAATCATGCACTTATTGACACATTTGGACAATTTATTAAGCTCAAATTATTTCAAATTTATTTTTTAATTAAAACTTCGTCAATTCTCTAGCAAATACCATTAAAAACAATTTTTTAAATGTTATAAAAAATGTAGAAAAGATGTATAAAAATTTCATTCAAATTTCAAACTTCTTAAAATAAAATATTCGAATTTTTCGGGGTATGCAGTTAAGTAAATCATTCAAGTTTAGTATAAGAAAGTGTAAATTTCTAGCAGCTACGATTTACCACTGATTTTTGACAATTTTTTTACTGACGCTCTTTCGCAATTCTTTCCATAAAAAAAAAAATAATCGCAGTTTTGCGTTGTTTGGAGGAAACTGCGAGTTAAAAAAAGTTGTCAAAAATCAGTGATAACCTGTACACACTTGAAACTTGAACTTTCTCAGACTAAAATTTAATGAGCCAAAAAACTGCATACCCAAAAAATTAAAAAATTAAATTTTTAAAAGTTTAAAATTTTGATGAAATTTTTTTTAAATCTTGGTACATTTTGAAAATAATTTAAAAATAGCTGTTTAAGGTTTTGTTTAGAGAATGAACCATAAATTACTTGAAAAATAATTTTAATTTATAAGCAAAAAAAAAATAAGTGCGCAAATCGATCAATATGTGGTTGTGCTTTAATTTGTGAACAGAGTAGTATAGTAAGTGTCTCTCTGTGAGCCTGAAACAGACAGCAGGCTTTGCATTTAAAGAAAAAATTATATATTTAAGTCACGCAATCAAGCTTTCTTTTCAACTCTGTACTTTGGCGAAAGTTATGAATAATAACTCAAATATATTTCAAATCTATTCCCCCCTTTCGCTTGCAACAAATATACGAAAAGTTCAAGTAGTGGAAATTCACCTTCAATCTATATTTTTCATTAAGGTTAAAAGGATACTTACAAATTAGTAAAAATGCTCTATTGCTTACTTGACGTCTTGTGCCATTGACGGACAGACATGCCGTAGCCAATTTCACTAAAACAACATTGCCGTTGGTATCTACAAAGTAGCGAACGAGAAGAAAAGTGAACGCAGATAGTCAGAACACCTGGAGCCAAGGATCAGCAGAGCACAGCGCAACTTTGGATGGACGCCAATGTCAGGGCGGCGAAAACATGGCATATAAAATGTTTTAATGCAAAAAGTACAAGTGTTGTGAAAAAAAACACAGAAATAAAAAGGCGAAAATTTATTAGCCGCTGGAAAGCCACTCTGGTGGCATTTTACTGCCATTTGACATGCCACGGCGCTGACAATTCAAGTGCCAGCGGTGGCAGCGGCGGCAGCAGCGGTGGCTAACAGCTAACAGCAGCGAAAGCAATAATAGTAAATGCCCGCGGCTAACGCTGTTGATTAGAAAATTTGCGCTTGTCTGCCGCGCGTTTCCGCCACCGCTCGCTAACTCGCAATGCGCGCCCTGCTACTTCTAAGCGAAATTGATTAATTTTTATTTTTTTTTTTTATTGGAGATGGTCGTCGCTATTTTACACTGCCCTACCTTTAAATTCTGCGCGCCAATTTTATGCAGCCATCGGCGTTTGTAGTGATTGTTGTGCTGCTGAAAAATTGATTTGCGTCAACAAATCATGAAATTGATGACTCTGTTATTGTGTGTGCACTCGGCTTGGCCTTAGCGCTCGCGCGTGACCTCACACAATAGTGAAAACAGGAAGGGCAAGCGAAAGCGCGGAAACGGTGGCTGATCCCGCGGAAAAACACTGCAATGCTATTTAAAAAAAAAAAAAAAAAATTGGTTTAATAAAACAACTGAACATCCGGCGAACGAGTGTGGGGGCAGAGTAACTGAGAATTCATGAAAAAATTAATTTGAAAAAATTGTTTACATGCGGCAAAAAGCAAGAAATAAAAAAACAAAACATATCCGAAAAACAAACAACTGTTTCATAACAAAAAGGGCGAACGTGGCCCTACATGAAAAAACGCTCTGTAACATTTTTGCCACACATTCGCTTCTTTGTCGTAGTGTGATTTTAGGCGCTGAGCCACTCTTAAATTAGCAAACACAAGCAAAATACAAGGAATGCCAGCGAAGAACTTAGAATGGGACGAAGAAGGGAAGAAAGGCCTAAAAGCACAACATAGGAGTGAATGTGTTGTCGTGGGTAGTTGACAAATATGGTAATTAAGCGCACGCGCGTGCAAGCAATTAACTGTCGACATGGCATACTTTTGGGAGCTACAAAAATTTGTATTAATCACGCCGTCGTTTTCGTTGTTTACTGTAGTAAAATATTGCGCACTCAGCATACGAATTTTAGATGCAAACCGGCATTTTAAGATAAACGAAAGTGAGATGAGAGCGCTTTGTGATAACGATGTGAAATGTTATCATTCCTCAATTCTGAATACCTCGCGTGACTTGCAAATTTATTCTTCAAATTGTTTGAATAGAAAATTAAACCAGTCTCACTTCACATAATTTCGTTAGTTTCATTTCAGAATGAGTTCTTCAGTTTTCTTTTAAACATCTAGTTGCAACAAATTTTCGTTAAACATATTTCCTTTTCAATAATCGTTTTCCTCATTGTTTTTTTTACCCAAACACAGAAACTCCGCTATGGCTGCTATTGCAGGTTGCGCCCATTCGCAACGAAAGGGATTTGGTTGTGCTTTTTTTGCTAACATTTCGGGACATCACCGCACTGAAGCAGCCAATCGACAGCGAAGACACAAAGGGTGGTAAGTATTTGGAATTCTTGTTCTTAGTAGTAAACGTTTTTTTTTTTGTTTTTTCTTTACAACTAACACTAATCTTTACTTAAAACCAAAATTAAAGCTGATTCACTAAAAATGTATGCAATGAAGTTTCTGCCTGTAAACGATTTCAAAAGTTTGCCCTTCATTCCATAGGTTTAAGTTTTTCGTACCATCTCTGGCACAAACGCTTGAGCGAAGTATAATTTTATGCTCACTTCTGTTTTTTTTTTAAATATGCTCCGAAACATTAATTGAGGACTTGGAGATAAAATAATGCGTTGTTGAACTTTAAATACTATAACAAATAGACATCGGCGTTTTATGCGAAAGTATAAGAAAAATGTATATAAATTGTTACACACTTTTCTTATAATAAATTAGTGCATATTTTTAGGCTTATATTTCAACATAAAAAGCCGATATCTAACTAAAATGTATAATTCGTTAAACGCTTATTGCTTTTTGTTATATATTTATTAAAAATGTTAATAACACTTAAATGAAAATAAATCAAAGCTCAGAGCCAAAAATTATAATAAACGCACTTCAGGGCACATCTTTTGATATAACGAACTTTTCACGGTAATCCAGTCAGTTTTTTTACCACCTACATCAATATTTAACTTTCCGGAAATGAGGTGAGAGCGAAAGCTAAGAATCAATAGGCCCAGGTTAGCGGAAGGTTGCTGGAATATCAATTACTAAGTTAAATTTTCGTTACGAAAATGGTCAAAATTTTTATCAGGCGCACCTAAAAATATGCAGTATTTTCGGTTAAAATATACCTTAATTTATACTTCTAGAAATTAGCGATTTCATATTGCGTATTAATTATTAGCTTAACTTAATTTTTGGTATATTTAGGGCCGTTTTCTTATTTGCCTGTTAAATTTAACTGCTCTTTAAATCCCTGTATCAAGTCAAAATCAAGTTTTAAAGGGTATCTCAATCACAATAGAGTAGCGAATTTGTTAGATAAGGCGCGCACACTTTTAGGCTTATTGTACAGAGATTTAAACAGCAGTTTAATTTAACAGGCAGATAAGAAAACGGCCCTTTGATTAAGAGATTTTTTTTTTTTAAATAGATGTTATTATAAATCTAATTGAAATAAAAGTTATTAAATCACTAAGAGTTATCGATCTAATTTTATTTCGTCTCGAGCGTTTTTTCTCAGCTCACCATCTCACATGAGTAGAATTATATTAAATTAAAAAAATAACAATTAAAATTATCAAATATTTTCGGAGAAAGCAGGTTTTACTAAAACAAAAGTTTCGTTTCCTAAAATTAGAACTGTAATTGGTTTCAATTGGCTTTTTCGCTAAATAATTAAAATTTAAAATTAGGTTTTTTTTTTATTAAACTGCCTCAACTATGTACTTTTTTTTTTTAAATTTAGTTGCTACTTTGCAAGACGAAATTTCAGCTGAACCTTTAATTTGTGAGACTATCTAGTATTTAATTTAGATGAGCGGAATTAAAGCTTTGCAAGAAAGTGCAAAAAGTTTTGGAAAAAAATATTAAAAATATTAGGAGCTTTCCAAAAGCCACCCCAACACATTGCAAATTATTAAAACCTTAAAAAAAAAAAAAAATTTAAAGCCAATTGCTGTAAATTTAATACATTTTCCAAGCCGCCAAACAGCCTAAATTCAATTTGCACAAACTTCGAATTCGTTTCGGGCTGCACATTTCCCCATTTCGGCAGTTCACCTTAGTATATCTTCAACTTCAACTTCTTCTTCGCACTTGGTTTCTTCATTTTCACTCGCAGCGGACAACTTTGCTGCTTTAGTTGTTTTGCTGAATTTTAATTATTTCCTTTTCAATTCTATTTTACTTACTTGCATTTCAGTTGTCGTTGTTGTGTTGTGTTGTTGTTGTTAATGTGAACTTTTTGATATTTACGCTCAAGTTTTAGGTTTATCGAAATTCGCCAAATTGGCGCGTTCGGTGACACGCAGCCGTCAATTCAGCGCACATCTGCCAACATTGAAGGATCCAACGAAACAATCCAATCTGGCGCATGTAAGTACGAAACAAGCAATCGTTTGTTAATTCAAAAAAAAAAATAAAATCGAGAGAAAATGGCAAAATGACAAAATGTCACATAACTTTGAACTCAATACATTTTTAATTTATAAATTTTGGTTTTCGTTCATTTTAACTGATTGTCGCATTGTCAGCATCAGATTTGAATTTTTACAATCAAGGCCGTTCTAAATTTATATTTTTTGGCTTATTTAATAATTAATCCACTATTTGGTTGGCTAATCCATGTCACCTTTTCACAGATGATGTCACTGAGCGCCGATATAATGCCGCAGTATAGACAGGAAGCGCCTAAAACGCCGCCACACATTCTTCTGCATTATTGTGCATTTAAAGCAATTTGGGATTGGGTGATATTGTGTTTAACATTTTATACCGCCATTATGGTAAGCTAAATCTTTATGTTCCAAATTTAACTTGGTACAAATGGAATACACACACACACACACTCAAAGGCATAAATAAGTTAACTGATATAAATTAAGGGTCGATGAGAAATGTATAGGTTAGATTGTGACCTATAAAAGAGATAAACTCACTAAACAGGTGGGTGTGAGAAATTAAAATAAACCTGAGTGTAGAAAGAAAAAAAATGTTTTAATGAATTTTTAGAATTTTTTTTTTAAATATGTAAAAATTCGTGAAAATCCAACGAAGAATTCAATTTTTTTTTTAAATATGTGCTTGAAAACTGTTTAACAGCTCCACTTGTTAAAATTAAAATCTATTTAAAATTATGTGGAAGAAGGAAAGTTCTATGGAAACGTTATTTTATAAGGCATTTCAAATATTTTTTTTAAATTTTTTTAAATTTAGGCTTTAAATTGTTTTTAAGATGCTAAGACTCAGTAGGTTGTCTTTTATTTTAGGTTAGCTTAGGTTAAGTTAGGTTAGAGTCGTTTGAGAAGTTAGGCTGGAGATGGAAAAGCTCTTCGAAAAACCAACGGCACGCATTCTTTACCATCCCTTAGAAATCGAAACCATCCTTTTTTTTTTTTTAAAGTTGAGTAGAAAGTTAGGAATGCTTGCCGAGTTCAAGTCGGCCAAGCAAATCGAACTTACTTGAGTGAATTCTACTGCCTACACGTTCGCTTAGCTTTTAGCCGCCTGTAGATATAGCCATCGCTTCTGGGTCTACGTCCACGGTACCTACCCACTCGTTCCTCTCTGGGATTCTTGTGGAGAACTTATTTTCATTAACATAGAAGAGGAGTAGCGTGTCCAGATCTCCAGAGGTGGAGGCCGCACTACAGCCTGCCAGAAATTTGCCAAAAAGATCAACCAGTGGACGATTTAAAATTATTTTCAGAGATTTGGTGACTGCCCTCTGTACTCGCTCCGACTTTGCTCTGGGTGTAGTCTTGCTTAAAGTCGGTCACAGCTGTGTACATCCAGTGTACACTTTATTCCCCATTTCTTCCCATTTCTTACCGAAAGAGCATTAATGGCTTTCCTAAAGTGGACCTCGGTTCCAAGAGTTAATACTACTCCGTTTGCAGATGGTAGTTTGAAAGTGGATATTTTATATTTCCTCGTGAAGAGCACCACTTCGGTCTTGGTGGGATTGACGCTAAGTTCACATTCCACAGACCAGATGGTAAGAGTTTTTAAAGCATTTCTTTTATCTTTCTTTGTTATGAATTCGAAATACCGCCCATTCTCGAAGGGACCTTCTAATGACAGGGAGAGCGTGATTGCCTTTCTCTCTTGATGCTTTGGTTCCAAGTTATATTTTTGAGACATTTCGAATGCATTTCTAAACTACTGTGAACTAAGATTTTTTATAAACTCCTTCTTAGTTGGATATTTGAGCTGAATACCTACCGAAGGTCATTTTCGAATATTTAATTTACGATGCAAATTTCGTACCTCTCACCACAATAAACTGTCGCTTTTATTACATATTAGATTTTCCAAAATGTGCCAAGTTTGCACTTCGAATGTGTATTCTCTATGTGTGTGAGCGCACTAAAAATTTGTGAGTCAACGCGAGTCCATAAGAGAATTTATTAGAGCAACGCTTTAAAGCACAACGCTCTTTTTGCGTGCTGTGAGTGGCTCGAGTAATCAGATATATTTGTGTGTGTATATGTATGTGTACATATTCTTTGGGCATAATAAATACGCCCAAACCGTTGTGGTACCTTTGCTGTGGCCAAATGGTTTCGTTACATTTGCTGAGCGTTAAAACTCGTACGATTTGTGTGCTCAAGTGCAAATTATAGCAATGATGACGGAGGCAAGTGTGGTTGTTGGTAGTGCGGGGAAGCCAAATTAATTACAATTTGAGGGAGGAGCATAGGGGACGGAAAAATTCTGAGCTCATTGTGAAGAAGTTGCGTGCATTATTTAAAAATTCAAGATTTTTAATGATGGATAGAACCAAATTTTTTTTTTTAAATACTCATTAGAAAAGTACTCACAAAAATTATTAAAATACGTGTTTAAATGTAGGTATGAAAAAGCTTTATCACTGCGCTTCGCTTCGCTTCTTTTAAAACCTTGAATGGTATAAAGCACAAAAACTGAGCTGAATGCAACCGCCTTACTAGTAAATAAACAGGTCCCTAAAAGTTCGTCTAACCCAATGCTGCCTCTCAGCTTCACCAATGTACGTACTAATGTCTCTCCACGCACCACTCACCCATCCAAACGAGCGGCCATTCAGGGTACCACTTCAAGAGAAATCGTCGTTCCCGAACCTTTTGAGATACTCTCTGTGGCGATTGTGAACCGATAGAAACAGCGTCAAGTTATAGTTTGTTTCTCCGCCGCATCTTCCGCTCCAATTTTTACTATTTGAGTTGATCTACCCTTTTCTGATTCATTCGAACGTTTTGGCTATGTTTCTATAGAGAGAGAAGTGTGTCTCTACCTAAAAAATTTCATTTCGGTTTGCACTGATTTTTAATTTTCATTTTCGTACGAATATCTTTTGTAATCAGACCTGCAATAGCGAAGGTTGCTTCATCCAATTTTGTTCGGCAATCGCAGTTAGTCCTTAGGACGTTAAGACGATACAACGTCCTTTGTGTTCTTACGTATAGTTTAATACTCATTACCCAAATATTGCCTACTCTGTTGCATCTGTGTGTTTATTTCATTTGCCAAATCGAGTTATCGATGTTTTAAAAATTTTTTTAAATTTGCAAGTCAACAATTTTGTTTTTTAACTTTTCTATTAAGGTGCCGTACAATGTAGCTTTTAAAAATAAAACTTCAGAAGACGTCTCACTACTCGTTGTCGATTCCATTGTAGATGTTATATTCTTTATAGATATCGGTGAGTGTAAACTTTTCCCAAAAAAAAAAAAAAAAAAACAAACAAATGAAATATCTACAATAATTTTCTCGAAACACTCAACTAAATATTTTTCATAGTATGGGAAACTTTTTAAAATTAATTGCGTTTTTTTTTATATTTTTTATCGCTCTCTTTCTCTTTTCTTTCTCTCTCTCTCCCTCTCTCTTTCGTTCGTTCGCTCGCTCGCTCTTCTCTTTACAGTTTTAAATTTCCACACAACGTTCGTCGGCCCCGGCGGCGAGGTCGTCAGCGATCCAAAAGTGATACGCATGAACTATCTTAAGTCGTGGTTCATAATCGATCTACTCAGTTGCCTGCCATATGATGTCTTCAACGCCTTCGACCGGGACGAGGATGGCATTGGGTCGCTATTTAGTGCGCTGAAGGTGGTGCGTCTGCTGCGGCTGGGGCGTGTTGTGCGCAAACTGGATCGCTATCTGGAATATGGCGCCGCCATGCTCATACTGCTGCTCTGCTTCTACATGCTGGTGGCGCATTGGCTGGCCTGCATTTGGTATTCGATAGGGCGCAGCGACGCCGACAATGGAGTAAGTGTGGTACATGACACAAATCGTTGCCCAAATGGAATCTAGTGATTATACAAATGGCAAACTTGGCTGCTCTTCTCTTCCCCTCACACTTTCCAATTTCACATTCACAAATTGCCACCACAACCAATGTTTGTTTTTTTTTTCTTTACATTTCTTTTGTTTTCTTTTTGTGTCGCCCCTCTTATTCTCCCTGCTCCGTGCGCCCTTCCCACTCAATTCTTCTTTTGCGGTTTGGCTGTTTGTGTTTGCACTTATTTGCTTATTTTATTTTCGAATAGATACAGTACAGCTGGCTGTGGAAGCTGGCGAATGTGACGCAATCGCCGTACTCGTACATCTGGAGCAACGACACCGGACCGGAACTGATAAATGGTCCATCGCGCAAGAGTATGTATGTGACGGCGCTATACTTCACCATGACATGCATGACATCGGTGAGTTTGGGGCTGCCGGCCGGCTATATTCACTCTATTTTCGAATGACAATTTAAAAAAAAAAAAAAAATTAAATTTTTGAACATTTTGTTATGCTGCTGCTCTCACTGAAATCACTTTTGTATATTTGCAGGTGGGCTTTGGCAATGTGGCCGCCGAGACGGACAACGAGAAGGTGTTCACCATCTGCATGATGATAATTGCAGGTGCGGTGTCCGACACGTTCCGTTGCCGCGTCCAATTTCGCTAAACGAAACGAAATTGCGCAACGCTTCGTAAGAGACGTAAACGCAAAACGGCTACGAGGGCAAATGTGTGCGCCCCGAGCAAGTGAAGAAATGAAAGGGAATTCTATGTTAGAACCACTTTTCGGTCGTAATATTCATTAATTTAGAGTAAAATGTTTGCATTTGCAAATCAATTGGCCACCAAAATGGGCTCGCACATTTTCCTTGCCGTGACGCCGCTAGAACTAATAAATGCTGAGTTGGTGTAGTGTGCCTCCGTTGAAGTTTTACACAATGCTAAACAAGTTCATTCATAAAAGTACCCGAAAATTCCATATTTTGTAGATTTGTCGTAGTTGTTGTGATTGTTTTTGTTGTTGTTGTTGCTGCTGCATCACATGCTCAAACAAGTATCCAAGTATTTTTGAAAGTTTCCATAACTTTACGTAACATAGCTCTCTGTAGGCTAAAGCAAACCAAAGCTACTCACCACAACAGACACCATTTCATGCATTTTTTATTGAAAAAACTAAAAAAAAAAAATTAAGCTAAATTATCAAATCTCCAACACTCTTAATGAAACCGTTTCTCTTCTCTCTGTATAAATTTTCATAACTACCGTATTATTTAATATTCTTATTTTTATTGTAAATAAACTATAAATATATTTTTGAAATACAACACTGCGTCACCAAACTAAAATAGTTGGACAATTCGTCGTTATGTGTGAGTTTTTAAAAGCCATACAAAAACAAAAAAAAAAAAAATTAAATCGATGGATTTTGCTTTGTCCTGCGTTGGTGTGTTAGTTTTGGTGGTACAACTGTAAGATTTGATTTTTTGTGTGCTTTTCATACGATCTCGTTAATATTCATGCCATTTTAGCAAATGAGAAATTTTTTTCAACAAAAATTAGCTGGTAATCGTAAGTGAAAGTGTAGAGAACGTTGTACACTTTAAGCTTTTCTTCTTTAAAAGATAAAAAAAAAGTTACAAAAAAAAATATTCCAATTTCGACTTAGGCAGGATGTACTAACTCTACACTCAGTGTGTAGAGTTTGCAAACATGAAGTATTCTGATCTTAACACAGTCTCAAGTTAGGATGTAGCTCAAGATTTGTTTTTTTTTTTTTTTAGATAACACAAAGGTGTTTGAAACTCTTCCAGTGGCTGTAGATTAACTCCTGTAAAGTTTTGTAGAAGGAGTACGTCCATCAAGCAGCAATCTCAAATATTTCTTATGTAGAAAAATCCAACTTCTAGATGAGATATTTCGTGCCTCAGTAGACTTGTCATGCGCTCAGCTTTAAACGGCTTTTGGCAGTCCCAAGCTAAAATATTTTCTGATTTTCAGTATAAAAATTTAGGTTTGCCACAAAAATTCGATTAAACACTCGCGCTTAGTTATCATTTTGTGCACGTTCGCAAGAACTTCGTTCTCTTCTTTGGATCACTTTTTTTATTTAACAACAAAAAAATTAAAACAATTAGAAAAACTCTACTCAAGTATTCAAAATATTGGAAGTCCGTGCTCTTTGCTTTGCCAAACAGCAGTTCAGTGTATGAAGGAATTAAGCAAATGCTTTTGCCTGAGCTTCAAATCTTTAATTATTTTTAATGCGAAAGCAGTTGTGGTTTTAGATGTTCATAACTACTTTCAGCTGGAGCTCACGCAGAAGCATAAAAATAATAAAAAATCACGACTGCACTTTTTCCAAAAATCTCTCTGTAACTTATTAAATCTTTGATGCTCCAACTTGTTTGCATTCTCTCTCTCTCTCGCTCTCTCTCTTTCCATTGCCTTCAACTTCATGACACAACAACAATTTCGGGCATTTATTACTGTTCTAGCTTGCGTTCGTTATTCGCATACTAATTTTTTTAAACTATTCTATGTATTTACTTAGCGCTCGTACAGCTCCTCCTCAAGTTCCTATTTATCTCCTCCGCACTACTCTACCCACCATGCACCATCCAACCATTTGTTTGGCTCACATTTCCACACATCTCAACCTAGAACCTACAACAACCGCATCCCATCCACGTTTTCATTTGTTTTATCGTTTCATTTGTTATTCTGCTCAGTGTTAAGTATCCGAAAAGTAAGCTACATCTTGAATGGAATATTATTGAAATGAAAATTTTACAAGCGCCATAAAAAAAATTCCACTTAACCCAGTGAGCTAGCGCACGCACAAATGCCCAAACGTACGCAAAACTTAATTTACGTTTTTTTTTTTTTATTTTTTTTATTTTTATATTTCTCCCTCTACGTCTCTCTGTCACACTATAGCGCTGCTGTATGCGACGATTTTTGGTCATGTGACAACCATCATCCAGCAGATGACCTCAGCGACGGCAAAGTATCACGACATGCTGAATAATGTGCGCGAGTTTATGAAGTTGCACGAGGTGCCGAAAGCGTTGAGCGAACGCGTTATGGATTATGTGGTCTCCACATGGGCCATGACGAAAGGCTTGGACACTGAAAAGGTAATGCACGTACGCACGCACGCACGCACACACACACACTCTGCCATCCACTCTTACCCATAAATAGTCATTCATATAGCCGGGCATATGTACGTATGTATGTACGTATGTATGGCAAGCAGAAAGCAGAAAGGCTATTGTAAATAAAGTATGTAAATTGTATGCGAGTAGTTGTGTAGTTAGTGCGACTGCAGCCTAGAAGTATACTCGACACTATTACGAAAGCAGCACACGAAGACACAATTAAAGCGCAACCACCTTAAAGTTAAAAAAAAAAAGTTTTTTAAATTAAAAAGAAAATTGCAAAGTACAAAATCTGGTGCACTCAACCGCTTTGCAACTCTTTATATCCAATTAAAGACACTTTAACGCCTAACGCGCCACTTCACTTGACACGCCGCACCACAGATGGCGCCATGAACAACTACAGCACAGCACAGCACAGCATAGCATAGCCAACATAACCAACTGTCACACTCGCCACCTTTTAAACACTTACATACATACATACATACTCGTACACTCATAGCCTAAATAGTAAACAGTTGACGCACATGCCGCTGTGTTTTGCGTTTTGTGGCGTATAATTTTAGGCGCTATGCAGCGCTGCTTGTCACTGAGTACTCCTGACGCCACTTATGCTCCGCTTTTCTTTCAACTGTTGTATTTAAAATTACTATTTTTAAAATGCTAAATTGTATAAATTGCTTACAATTTTTTTTTTTCGCGCGCCTAACAAAACCTCTCTACAAAGTGCGTGTTCGCATTCTTTAAGCGGCTTTTTAGAGTTTTTTCTTTTGATATAGTTTCTTTTTTTGTTTGTTTGAAACTTTTTCGAATGCTTTGTAAATGTCTGCTATTTTTGCTCATACTCCTTTTCGCTCTTAGTTGAATCTGTAACTATTTAAATAAAATAAAAAAAATATACATCCCAGCCAACTTGAATTTGCATTTTGTTTTTTCTCTCTTTTTTAATTTCTCTATATTTTCCCGACTGCGTCCAGGTAAGCTCGCTCGTTCGCTCGTTTGCCCGTCATGCTCGGTGTAGCGCCTCATTAAAACCGAAAATCCGTGCGCCAAAACGAAAAGCGTCCGTCAAATCCGTGCCTTTAGATGGAATTTAAACCAAATCATGACAATTTTGCAAAAATTGATAATGCAAAAACTTAAAAAAAAAAAAATAAAATACATTCAATACATTTTGTCAAAGCTTGTAGAAAATTTGGTTTAAATACTGAAAATAGCGCCACTGTAGCGCTCAAAACAGATAGAAGCGTCTTTATACCATTTTCGTTGACTGTAGTTTGTGCCTTTAAATTGTAGAGACCACAGAAACAAAAAAAAACAATAACAAAATACAATAACAACACACACCATAAGACAAACGATTGTCGATTTATTTTAGTAAATGACGAAAAAATTTATTATCTTAATTCACATTATTACGAAGACTCCTTTCAAAAACTAACACACACATACACAAGTAAATGAGAGACACACACACAATCAAGTAAACATTTGAAAGGAACGAACACTTACTCTCACATAGCGAAGCAGCAAACTAAGTTGCCAGGTATCTCACTCGGAAATGGAGTTGAAAGCGAGCGTTGCTGAGTTGATTTACCATAGAAGCGGACATTTAATAAACCAAAATTACAGAGACACGTCGCGATTTATTCCTTCTCGTTGGTCCTTAAACAGAGGCACTTAAACTTAGTCTCAATGCCTTCTTACGAACAAGTCTAGTCCATGGAATTTTCGAATCACATTTTGTGATAAACTTTAGTATTTTTACTTTAATTATTTTTTAAGGGCTTGACAAAGGCGTGACACTTGCTTTGAAGCAAAAATATTCCCGGCAACCGAAAACCCTTCGGATACTATTTTCAGGCATACAAAAAAATAGTTGGTATTCTTTCAGCTAATGCGATAATTTATACCGCGAACTATGTATTGGAAATTTTATTCAGATTTACAAATTAGACTTCGGAGTAATCGAAATGTAATTGCTCAAAAAATACGAGCCGCATACTATGGCAAAATCAAGCTCGCTAAACGCCCTGACTCAATTCCGTTACTCAGTGGGATTCAAAAATGTCTGTACGTATGTGTGAGTGTGCGTGTGTATCAAGCTATTTTTATATCTTAAAAAAAAAAAAGTCCGCTAATTTCTCCACAACTTATCAAAATGCTATTGCTTTCTCATTTGATCAACATTGAAGTGATTCACAAAGTATGGGCAAGTCATAAGCCAAGGAAAGCTAGCAAAAAACTAACAAAAATTTACTAAATTAAAAAGCTTTGGTTTCCAATTTCTGCATAAATGATTAGAAAAAAAAAAAGCGAAAGCTCAAAATTTTCTATTAAAAATATTTAAATTTGTAGTCTTCAATTTCAAATTGAATGCTGCTGTAACGCACTCTCCTGAACTTGCCTTCTATGTGAATAGCTGAAGTTACTTAAAAATTTGCTCTCTTATCTTTATCGTTTACTCATCACGACGCCCTAGTCCAGATAAATCTCTACACACTCATTCTCCACTGCAACTCTTCACTGTGTCACATTTTATCAGCTGTTTGATTTTTTTTCTTTTTATTTCATTCATTTTCATCTGCCTTTTTTTTTTGCACTGCTCTTTCTTGCCCAACTGTTTGTGTTCCTTTTTATTCTCGCACTTTGTTTGACGTTGTTTTGCCGTCCATATTGCGGCTTGGCCACTTCGCAGGTACTAAACTATTGTCCGAAAGATATGAAGGCTGACATTTGTGTTCATCTAAATCGCAAAGTATTTAACGAGCATCCAGCATTTCGTCTTGCCTCGGATGGTTGTCTGCGCGCGCTCGCCATGCACTTCATGATGTCGCACTCGGCGCCCGGCGATCTACTCTACCACACCGGCGAGAGCATTGACAGTTTGTGTTTCATTGTAACCGGCAGTTTGGAGGTGATACAAGACGATGAGGTTGTGGCAATATTGGGTGAGTTTACAAAATAGTTGGCCAATAGAAATTTGAAAAGGCTTCCCAAAGCTAGGCGCTAGGCCCAAACACTGCACATTTATTTAGTATCAAAGAGCGGTCGAACTTTAGGGGGCCCACACTTATTATACGAGTACTTATTTATTTCCCCAAATTCATAACGCACTTAATCACGCTTCCCTTGCAGCGCGCTGATCCTACTCATCGTTCTTTCACTGCAGTGTATTATGTTTTACATTAACTGTTTGTGTGTGTTTTTTTTTTGTTTTTTTTTTCTTATATTTTTCTCACCGCACAGGTAAGGGCGACGTCTTCGGCGATCAATTCTGGAAGGATTCGGCCGTTGGCCAGAGCGCTGCCAATGTGCGCGCCCTAACCTATTGTGATTTGCATGCCATCAAGCGTGATAAATTGCTCGAAGTCCTCGATTTCTATTCCGCATTTGCGAATAGTTTTGCACGCAATCTGGTGCTCACCTACAATTTAAGACATCGACTGATTTTTCGCAAGGTGGCCGATGTGAAGCGCGAGAAAGAATTGGCCGAACGGCGTAAAAACGAACCTCAATTGCCTCAAAATCAAGATCATTTGGTGCGTAAGATATTTTCGAAATTTCGTCGTACGCCGCAAGTGCAAACCGGCTCCAAAGAGGCAGTCTCGGGCCAAAGTGACGTGGAGAAGGGCGAAGGCGATGCGGAACGCACCAAGGTAGGCGAATTACGTACACGTGAGCCGTTAACATGTTCGTATTCGTATGTTTGTTTGTATGTATTTGCTTAGTATTTGTATGTGTGTAAATATGTAGCTATGTATGTATGTGTGATAAAAGCTATAAATGTGCGTTAATTCGTGTTTCCCTTTGTATTACATATTTGTATGAATGGTTGTATATTCTTGGTTTTTGATTTTGCTGAAGTCTGGCGCATTTATGTTTTTGATTTTTTTTTTATTAGAACTTCTGGGTTAAATTGCAATTCAATTGTGAATAGCGGTCGATGTGCTGACGTGTGTGTGTTTTTTTTTTCTATTTAACGCGTTAACTCGTTTCAAATCTTGTTTACTCATACTAATATTTAATTATTTGTTGCTTGTGTAAAAAATGAAGCGTTTCAATCATCGAAATTGTAAGTATGGTGGGTGTTATTGCATCACTTCTGTGGTACTTGGATACTAAATATAATAAGTAAAATTGTCTGTGAAAAAATTAACCGGCGTAATTTACAATCAATCCTTGCATGCAATGGGGATGCTTCCATAAAAACTCTAAAATTTGTTTATACATATTTTGCCAACAGTGAATTTTCCATCACACACTACTTTCAATGTTTAGCTGCCCTCCCAAATTATTTCGACGCCCCTGCGTACGAGTATAAGATTTATCATTTGTAAACACTTTCCCCATTTTTCTTTTTCTTCTATAACTTCAAGTTTCCGATGACAACCAATAATACCTGCTTTCGAGTGTTTTCTAATGCTCCCTGTGCTTTTTTTTTTCTTAGACATCGTCCTCAAAACAGTATTCTGTATAAAAAATGTTGCCTTATTTGATGGACTTATTCATTTTTACGCAAACTTTAAGATATTTTACATACTTCTATCGTATGTATGTGTACACTCTGTTCATAAATTGTAGTACAAACACATTATTTAAAAATATTTTGTTATGGCAACTTCTTTAATTCTCTAAAAAAAAACCCATTTGAAACACCACATTTCAACAAAATTTCTAACAAAAAAACATTGCAAGGTATGCAGTCATGTAGCTCATTTAATTTTAGTATAACAAAATGTAAATTTCTTGTAGCTACGTTCTACCACTGATTTTTGACAATTTTTTTACTGACGCTATTTTTAATTCACTGCATATGGAGAGAACTGCCATTAAAAAAATTGTCAAAAATCAGTGATAACTTGTAGATACTTGAAACTTGCACTTTATTGCACTTAAATTAAATGAGCTAAAAAACTGCATACTCAAAAAAAAAAATTTTAACTTTTTTTTTTTAAATCGAAATTTTGATAAAATTTTTTTAAATCATTGTACATTTTGTAAAGAATTAAAAAAGTGGGTGTTTATGGTTTTGCTTAGAGAATTAACCATATTTTACTAGAAAAATAATTTTGATTAATTTGAAGTGCCCAAATGTGTCAATGTGTCAATGTGTGGTTGTGCTATAATTTGTGAACTGAGTATACCAAAGTATTATCTATTATATTTGTATACAGTTATTTAAGCAGTTGCGTATGTTGCGATATCATTTCGTAGAAATTTCTGTATTATGTAACACACAAAAGAAAAACAAAAAAAAAAATACACAACACTGAAGTGGAACTCGTACTTATGCTCGTTGTCTCTTCTTCTCTCTTCCTAAAACACCAAAACAACTTTTCTGTCCTTTTCTTCTTCTCGTCCAAATAATTTTCCTCTCTTCTAAATGCCTTTCACTTTCAAACTCTTTGCGAATTCGCATTTATACTTATAACCGCTTCACTTCACACCCTTAACCCTTAAACTATTCGCTAAGTGAATGTCTTTAAATGTTCGCTGTTTGTTTGTTTGTTATGTGCATACATTTTAATTGTTCATTAAAAATTTCAACACAATAAATACATTTCAAAATTTGCATACTAACAACTGTTTTTATCACTACTTTTATCTCATTTTAACTTACACGCTTTAACCCCGACCTGCCCGAATTATGCCTCGCCTACGTTTTGTGTTTTTTCTCTATATGTCCCCTTAAAAACGCACACACACACACATTGCTCGTTTGTTTTGTTTTTTTGTGACAACCCATCCAAGAAGTTGCCTGCTAAATTAACCCTCACCGAGGATTCACGCATCCTAACAACAGCTGCCGCACCCTCTCCAACGCCATCACCCTCGCCCTCATCGGGTCCACCATCTGCGCGTAGTACGCGCGCTAGTAAATGGGGACGCCTTCTGGGCAGTTCAAGTGTCGATTCGGCTAGCGATACAAGCGCCAAGGTAGCAGTTTCGAGAAGTTTGAGCGCCCGCGAAAGTCTGCGTGAGAGCACTGCCCAAGCGCGGCAGAGCAGTACTTCGAGTAGTAATGGTGGACAAGGCAATAAAGTAATTACAAAAGCTTAAATAGTTATATCAAATGTTTTAAAAAGAAAATAGTTTTTCATATGCAACTTTTGTTTTGTTGAAATTTTTGAAGAGAAAAAAAAATTATACTTTTTTGGATTTAAGTTCAGTTTTGGTTTGACTATTGGTTTTTTCATGTTTGCTTTACTTTGAAATTAAAATAGTTTGCATTTAATTTATTTATCTGGCTATCCACATATTAAAGAAAAAAATGAGTTTCTCTTTTTTTTTTTTGAATTTGAGCAAAATGAAATTATAAAAAATACAGGTTCGTGGTTTTCGAGCTTGGCACACATAATTAAAAAAAAAAACATTTAAATATCGGACTACACTTATTCTGACTTGTTGCTGTAATATTTTCTGAAAGTTCTGTTAGTCGATTTTCGATCGAGTTAAAGTCTTTAAATATCGCGGTTAACTTTTTTTTAATCCTCATAGTTGTTCAGGCGCAAAGGTCAATTGTGTAAGCCTTAGAAAGTTTTCAATTTATCTCAGTCCATTGCTGTTCGCTTGGATTTGCCAAGCCAATACCTTAAACTCAGACACATTTCATCTAAAGCACACTCATTTTAAGAATCATTTTTCTTGGTAAAAAAAATACTTTCCTTTGACTGTATGAACTCCCTCGCACCAAACTTCTGTAAGTACAGCTAAAATAGTTTTTCGTCGGCTCCCTTGCGCCTACGCAGCTATATAAACGAAAACCCTCTGAAGCTCCCCAAAATCCGGTGAAACAAAAACCACAACAATGACTTTCCATTCCAGAGTGCCGAATCTTTAGACACGAGCATTCTTACCATAGAAACGAAGGACACTACGGAAGCGTTAGCGGCGGCGACTGCAGCAATGCGCGTCCGGAGCCTGGAATCACTGACGACCGCGACCGGACATAGCTCGTGGGTGGAGCGCAAATGGCGGCGCATACGCATTCTGGAAGTTAGTAACCGCAGCAGACATACACTACACTACATACGAGTAGATAACAAAGAACTATTATAACGTCACATTTTTTTATTTGAATTAGTGTTTGAATCGCGCGTAGTGGGAGGCTTCAAGTATTTCAGTCGCTAAGTAGTGACAGATCTGTGTTAACATTAAGCGAGTTGCCATTCACTTTGTCATGCCATAAATGTTAAGCGCTCGAGTGTTGCCATCCTTTTATAATGCCAACTTTGTGTCTTAGCTGCGAGAAGTTCGTTGACTGCTGATTTTCTACATGCTTGGATTTTTTATTTCAATTGGTCTCTGAGTTTTCGTACTTCTTTTGGTACTCGTATGTATTTCTAGTGTGTATTAATTAATTTCGATTTTTTTATTTGGTAATATTTTATTTTCTTTATCATTGGCAACTCTTAATGAATGCCCGTTTCAGTTGTTGTACCATTCAATTTTAGTTTGAATTAATCACGCGCTCGTTAGTTGATTAAAAAGTGAACAATATAAGCAAATCGTATCCAACTAAACCAATTTTTAATAAAATATTTCTCCCTCTTTCACTTCCCGAAAAACCAACAAATGCATGCGTACCGTTTAATCCAACCGCACCACATTCATACAACCTTCATCACCTATGCAACCTTGGATATATTATCGGTGCAACGACAACATTCGTATGGGATTCGTGAATTCTTCGTAATGGATGGCGCGCACACGCACAAACGAAATGCTCGTTTCGTTCGTTCTCTTCGATTTATGCAACTAATGCACATTGTTTATTCCACGCTCTCTCTATCTCTCTTTCTATGCGCTGTTCGTGTTCGACCATCTAACTGTTCTTCCCCCCACACGTCCACCTCACCGTCCAATCGGCCAACTAACCAAAAAACCGATGCAACACTGTGTTTTTATTGCCTGCTCACCATCTTGATCACGCCTCTACTTCCCTCTTATCACCTATCGCTCTTTCTTTCTCTCCCAATTGTATGAATGAATCAGGTTTTTCCTAAAGCTCCTAAACTACAGGCCAGCCAAGCAGCACTGGCGCGACAAGACACCATCGACGAGGGCGGCGAGATTGACGCCTCACCTCCCAGTCGCGAAACTCGGCTCGTTGGCGAAGGTGTTGCAACTGGTGCAGCTGCAGCAGCGGCTGCGTTGGCAGCTAAAGAGCGCAATTTGGCACTGGAGCGGGAGAGACAAATCGAGATGGCTTCGTCACGTGCGACAACATCCGACACATATGACACAGGCCTGCGTGAACAGCCGCCGACAATGGCGCAGCGCGATTTGATTGCCACCATGTTGGATCTGAAGGTGGATGTGCGTCTGGAGATGCAACGCATGCAGCAGCGCATCGGACGCATCGAGGACATGTTAGGTGAATTAATGAAGCGTTTGCCGACACAGGAGTCTTCGGGTCAGACGACACCAGGCGACGAACTCGGGTCGGGCAGTGGCGGCGGCGGGAGTGTTAGCGCGGGCGGTGTTGGCGGCAGCAGTGCTGGAGGTGGCAGTGGTGGGGTCAGCTCTGCTGGCGGCGCTTTGATAGCCCGCATCGGGGTGGTCGATGGCGGCGGCGGCGGCGGAAGCGGCAGCACACATTCAACCGCGGTTACACCGGCTGCAGACACTGTGATAACAATATCTACGGTGCCGCCAACGCCGCCCATCAGCACAAATGCGAGTGCTAACACGGCTGTAGGTGGTGGCAGCGCAGGAGGCGTTGGTGTGCCTACAACTACGACGTCCGCGGCTGTGACAATGGCGGCGGTAGGCGCAGGCTCCACACCGCCCATTCCACAAACACTCAGCCTGCTCAGCCCGGCGCAGATGGGGTCAGCGGCAACAACAGGCGGCAACGGACTGGGACCGCTGATGCTAAAGAAACGGCGTTCGAAGAGCAGGAAGGCACCAGCGCCTCCCAAGCAGCCATCACACGTGCAGAGTCCAGAACAGCAGCGTTTGCTGGAGGAGGAGCCTACTATGGCGACAACAACGATAACAATGGTAGCGACAGTGCCACCACCCGCAGTAACAACACCAACAACGGCCACATCCAGTAGCGCGGCTACCTCGCCCACAACCGCGGGTCCCTCGTCCCTAGGTGGCGGTGGCAACACCAGCGGCACGTCTAGCGGCAGCGGTGGGGGCGGCGGTGGTGGAGGAGGACGCAACAAGCGCGAGTTTCTCTAGCCCAAAATATTGGTGCGCCATCAATCGGACACGGGCAGCAGCTTCGAGCAATAGTACGTGTGGCGGAGCGACTGTACAAAACGATGGCGTACATGAAAACAGTGTGGGCGCGAAGTGTCACAACACCAGCAGCCGCTGTTGCCTATTTGCCCCCCCCCCCCCCCCATTTTATTTACTAAAATTTGAACCAATGGAAACCCAAAACAGCAGTATGCTCGAAGCAAAAACGAACATACTTCAGCAAATATTTGTGATAACCAACCGGATATTATGGCTATGAAAAAGAAATTTTGGAAGAAAAAAAAACCAAAAAAAATTCTACATTGAAAATATAAATGTTAATGCAATTATGTACATACAAAAATAAGCTCCAACACTTAAAAAGCCGCTTACAAACATTTTTAAATTCAACTGTAAATATTTAAGGGCGAGTCGAAGAAGCTCGCTCGTTGAAGCTGTGTAGATAAATAATATTAGAAAATACATACATACATACATATGTACTTCGATCTGTATGTGTACTACACATTGTACACTGGAACAGAAATTAGTGCTTTGCACACACACACACACACATTACAACCAAAAATATGTAACCCTTAGATTGTTATGCGCTTTCTGAACACATTTGCCTTTTGGAGGAATTGAAACCCACTGATTTGAGATCTACAGACTTTTTATGATTTGCCTTTAAAGAGAAACTCACATCGTTTTCAAAACAATCGATCACATCATCTATCCGCCTTCTTCCATGAAACTGACTGCATAGTTTCATTATTACAACCAAGCGCTCATCATCAAAGAATTATACATATTTGTGCTCCCCTCAGTTGATGGAAGCTTCTCGTTTTCCTATGCAGAGTAAAATAATACAGAACGCTTTGCTGTTCAACTGCAGAATCCGAATTAAATTTTTTAACCAGTGTTTATGTAGGAAGGCATTTTCCTTGGAAACTTGCACGAATTGTGTCCGTTTCAAGCCTTTGCTGGTTAAGCTGCGAAATTGCTGTAAATGGCACAACTTTAAAACTATTCTCATTTAATCACTTTTCTAGTTAAACTCTGAAACTTTGTAAAATTACACGATTCTTCAAACTCAATGCACTTCACGTAAAAGGCACCTCCGCGCGTGTGTTTTTTCCAAGAGGACTTTATAAAGAGAAAAAAAATTGCATAATAAACTGCCACGCAAATATGAATAAAAAAAAATTTTACAAACGACAAAATTGCCGAAACCACAGCTATGTATGTATGTACACAAATGCTGCAATTAACTGCAACTTTGTAATAAAATTTTCATTTAGAACCCGTCCTATAAATGGAAAAACACACAGAATCAAACTAAGTAAATTAAAAAAAAAAAAAAAAAAAAAAAAAAACACAAAACCATTTTAAGTAAACGAAAAAACCGTACTGATTACAAACTAAAATTAGAAATAATTGTTAAAGGTTATTTACAAACAAAGACGAAAAATTAAAACATTAAAAAAACACAAAGAGAATAAGCAATAAATGCAAAAGAAATATGCTCCATTAAAACTATTTAAGTAAATAAAAACAATTAAACCTTAAGTTTAGTATTTAATGTGGTAAGTGGCATACAAATTTAAGTTACACACAATATGCAAGTAAAACAATAACAAAAACACACAAACCGTTCAACAAAAAGTATAACAACCAAAACGACAATCGCATAACAAAGCAAAATTCAAAAAAAAAAATTAAATTCTTTCTGAAATTGTATTGTAAATATTTTTAGATGGCAACACGCCCATTGCTTTGTAAATCTATGTACATACATATTTACTCACAGAAAAAACACAGTGAAAATCGCCCAGTGAAACGACAACATACACAAGCAGTCATTAGTACAGTCACGCGAAAATGTAATAGTCAGTGTTTGGTAAAATTACTTAAATGCCGCAAATTTGAAATTTTTAAAATAGTTAATACAAATTTGCACTACCACACTTGTGATATTCATATTCATTTAATGAAAATTGTATGCTTTTAAATAGCTTTAGCAGGTATGTGTACCCTTATAACCAACTCAAAAGAGGTACACGAAAAATTTGTAGAAATTCCGAAATTAACGATTTTCAAAAGAATTCCCTTTGCCGAGGCATACGCCGATTGCAAACGTGTTATTATTATTTGCAGTTAGTTAGCTTAGTATGTACATATTTAGTATGTGTGACTGGCGCCGAAAAATTGATTGCGCTTGTTGCATGCCTGAAACGGTTTCAATGTAGAATATGCAACCCTGGGTTATAGTGTACGAACGTACGCAACGTTTTAAATATTAATTAGGTACGCAAAACATAACAAAAAACCAAACAAGAAGTATTTAAAATATTAAACAAGTTGTTATTTAAAGGTTGTTTTTTTTTTAGCAAATACTGTTAAAAAAGTATAAGTAGACAGTATAGTTAGAGAGCGCGGCATATTTCTTTGAGTACCTTAAACAAATATATATACTTAGAAAAATATACGATATGTTAAGATATAAAAATATTGAGAGGATTTACCTTAAAAGTGAAATTAGTTTTATTCATTTATCTATTGGACAAGGAACTGGCAAAGTTCAACAACCAACAAAGTCTAAAATATTTAGCCCATTTTTTTTTTGTTTACTAAATCCTTTAGGTGTGGTTATTGTTAAATTTTCTGCAATTTTTAGCAAATTTTCATAGATTTTTTTCACGATTACAAATCTTCTCCTAACCATAGACTAACTGGTTAGCATTATTTTTTGTCTGAGTAAGCCTTAGCAATCTCTTGACATTATAAGGCTCCGGTTCGGATTCACCTCGTACTTCTGAACACAATGGCGCAGTTATTTTCTTTAATGAAAATTTCCGAATTCCGATTTGGATTTTGCTTCTAGCTTCTCTTCTAATTTTATGATTTCTTACTGAGGCCGATCCCCGAAACTACAGTGCAGAAAAACACAAATGTATTTCAGAAAAGCAGAAATGTATTAATTTCGTCTTTTCTGAATTACAATTGTGCTTTTTTGAAATACATTTGAGTTTTTCTGAAATACTTTTGCGTTTTTCTGAAATACATTTGTGCTTTTCTGAAATACATTTGGCGTCTTCTGAAATACATTTGTGTTTCTCTGAAATACATTTGCGTTTTTCTGAAATACATTTGTGTTTTTCTGAAATACAATTGATCTTTTCTGAAATACATTTGTGTTTTTTTGAAATACATTTGTGTTTTTCTGAAATACATTTGTGCTTTTCTGAAATACATTTGCCGTTTTCTGAAAAACATTTGCGTTTTTCTGAAATACATTTGCGTTTTTCTGAAATACAATTTATCTTTTCTGAAATACATTTGCGTTTTTCTGAAATACAATTGATCTTTGCTGAAATACATTGTGTTTTTCTGAAATACATTTGTGTTTTTTGAAATACATTTGTGCTTTTCTGAAATACATTTGTGTTTTTCTGAAATACATTTGTGCTTTTCTGAAATACATTTGCCGTTTTCTAAAAAACATTTGCGTTTTTCTGAAATACATTTGTGTTTTTCTGAAATACAATTGATCTTTTCTGAAATACATTTGTGTTTTTTTGAAATACATTTGTGTTTTTCTGAAATACATTTGTGCTTTTCTGAAATACATTTGCCGTTTTCTGAAAAACATTTGCGTTTTTCTGAAATACATTTGCGTTTTTCTGAAATACAATTGATCTTTTCTGAAATACATTTGCGTTTTTCTGAAATACATTTGTGATTTTCTGAAATACTGTTGGAAAAGGTGTACAAATACATATATACATATACATATATAATATACGCACGATGTCTTTTTTCAAAACTCTACACTGACCTTCTACTCATTTGAGTTTCTTCGATTACGGTGAATGCTTTGAGTTAACGCAAGACTTATTTATCGTCTAGCAAATATATCCTCTTCTATAGCGAATCGTTTCCATACAACGATTACTAATAAGGAATTTTTTTATTATGCGTTTCCAATTTGTGGATCTTTAGGTTTGAACATTTTTTTTTTCAGTATCTATCACCCTTTGTGTACCCAGACGAATAGTTCAAATTATGTACCAATGTAAGACACAAACAAACACTCATACTCTCATACCTGGATATATACATACATACATACATACATACATACATACATATTAAGTAGTTTATGAATAATTTCAATACAGAATTTCGTTACCTGAATGTTTTAAACTAATAAACGAAGCACACGTACCTTTGTTGTTATTACTCGTATTATTATTATTTTTTTTTTAACTTACTTGTTAAACGCAACTGTTGACAAAATTGTTTAAATAAATAAGTAGTTATCTATTACATATATGTATATACATATTTATATATATTCATCTACTTATTTGCATCACAGAAATATATTTGTGCACACGACAAGCAATTTACTTACGGTATTAAATACATTCCAACATTTAAATTTAAATAATTTTATTAATCAATATTTAGATTTGTAAGCAATTCAAAAAGAACAAAAAATTTAGAAGAAATTGTTGGAAAACTTCTTAATGTAAATTAAATATGTAAATACTAATTATGTAAATAATTGTAAAATATATTTTAAGGCCAAGTTTAAAGCTAGCGAGGTACTTAAGTGAAGCGTACACAAAAACTATTAGCTACATAAAATACATAAACATATATTAATAAAGATTAAATTGAAAAAGAAAAGAACAAAAAAACATTTAGTGAATGTAAAAATTACGATCATTTATATAGAATACCCGTATAATAAAAGCTTAACAAATTCGGCAACTACGCGCGCATACGAAATTAGAAAAAAGGCTAGAACATTTAAAATAAATTAAATTTGGTAAATATTTAATTAGGCTTATAAATCAAAAAAATAAAAAATTCAACAAATGGAGTAATCGAATATTTATATAAGCGAATTGGCATTATACTCATACTGTTTATATTTTTTTTTTTTTTTGGAAAGTTTTTCTTGCAAAGCCTTAACAATGTCGAAAATATGCAAAAGCAGACCAAAAAATGTGCAATTAATTAAATGAAATTATGTTTGAAATTTTAGAAACTGTTACAAAACGAAAATTAGAAGAAATAAAAATCGAAGCATTAATTGTAAATAACACTAAGAAACATAGCGGCGAAGTGACGAAAATTACAAAAAAAAAAAAAAATTAAAATAACAAAAAAGAAATCAGAAAATACTTGAAAAATGCTGCAAAAATGCTTTTGAATAAAATGAAATGAAAATATGAAAATTACAACTCACGATGCCCTGAAATAGAAATAAAATATTACATACTACGGCAAAACAAATCTCAACAAAAACGCTTTTATACGCCATTTAACACTATATAGAAATACTAACTCTTTTTTAATTAAAAAAAAAAAACAAAAACATAACGAATTTCACTGAGAATTATCAGCCATTCTCGCATTCGATGGGCAGAGCAAACAGAAAACGTGGAAATAAAACACTGAAAGAGAGCAACAGGAAAGTTGTCTTTGAAAAAGTAGAAAATCCCTTAACGTGCATATATTCACTAAAGCTGCTTACAGAAAAAAAGGAAAATTTTACTTAAACACTGCAAAAAGCTCGCTACACACTCACCACTATTTATATAAATAACTTACTAAATAAACAACAAATGAATGCATGTTACATGAAAAAAATATATGGAAAAAAAATAAAGCAAATGCATACATACATACATGCGTACAGATAAACCAAGAAATATAATACAAAAAAGAATTTTACAACTCAAAATAATGCAATAAATAAAAAAACAAATATGTCAAAAAAAAAAAAACAAAGAATCCAGCATTTTGTATCTCAAGGCGAAAGAAAGGTAAGAGTAGCACACAAACACCACAGCAAAGCTCTCCTCAATTTTTTTTACCACTGATTATTCGCTTTAGCAATTAACGCACTGAGCGCTCTGATCGGTCCAATATTTTTTTATAATTATTCCTTCGGCATTCATGGTTATCAAGCAACAATATAGAGTTAGTCGGAATCCTCACGTAACATACCAGATTTATTTGCTTAGTCTCTATTTCCATAAGTTTGTTCGTAAAGAACGTACATAACGAAGACGTTGCATGGCGATTCCTTTCCTGTGGCAAGTTTTATCGGCTCATTTCACCACACTGAAATTCGTTTAGCTGAAATTAGGTTTTCATACTAATCAACGAATCTTTTTGCTAATTTAGTAGTTGAGTCAGAAAATTTCTAAGACATTGATTGGTTATCGATTTCTGAATTAGATATCATTAATGGTATTTCCTCCTTAAAAAATTCTTTGAAAATAGATATTTATGGAATGTCTGCTTTCTTTCTTAAAAAGTGTAGTCACTCCCTTTGTAAACCCCAATGCCATATTTTCAATTCTTCATTAAGTACAGGCGTCTTCATCGATCGTTGGAAGTTAGCATCTATTACCGCAATTTTCAAATCTGGTAATAAGAATGAGGTAACAAATTACAGACCAATATCTAAGTTATCGATTTGTTCTAAACTTTTCGAGAAGGTAGTTAGAGAGAAGTTAGTGTTTGCTATTAAAAGGATTATAGATCCATGTGAGCATGGTTTGGTTGGAGGACGGTCTACTGTTACAAGAGTGGGTGTCAAATTGACACCATATACACCGATTTCTCCAAATCATTTGACACAGTTTCACACAAAATACTTCTATGGAAACTTGAAAAGCTAGGATTCCATTCAGTTATTCTATCATGGCTTAAATCATACTTGTCAAATAGAAACTCCTTTGTTGAAATTGAGAATACTATGCGGTTGCATTTTTGGCAACTTCTGGTGTGCCACTAGGAAGCATTCTTGGTCCTATATTATTTAATATTTTTATTAATGACGTTGATTTATGCTTTAAACACTCTGATTATTTACTTTATGCAGGCGATTTGAAACTCTTTCGCAGAATCTCAGGCTTTTCAGACACTCTGCTATGGCAGCAAGATTTGAACTCTCTGAACGCATGGACTCTCCAAAATAAACTACATCTTAATATTAGTAAATGTTATCACTTGATCAATATTATGTCGCTTGAAGTCAGACGATCAACTCAAAGTTTAATGTTTATTTATGAAATTATCTCCGAAACCATTCTTCGGCTGTTAAGTTTTAATATTCCAAATATAACACTGCGTTATCCTAATTTATTTCATATTGATATTCTAAGATCGAATTACTATCGCTTCGCCGCCCTCATAAGAGGGCTCGAACAGTTTAACCGACTTTCAAGAGTCCCTGATCCTGATTTTGCGATGTCAAGGTCACTATTTAGGTCACGCATTTAGTCCTATTATGTAGGCAATTAACCCTCGTTTTATCCTAGCTGTTAATTAATTAATAAGAAATTTTTGTTAATCTAGTCAGTAAGGTTTGTTACCATTGACTTAATAAATAAATGAAATGAAATGAATGTCGGATTAGTTCCGATATGTTGAAATAGATATATTGTTGGCGGATCGAATAGAGACTTACACCTTCTTCGTTATATACGTTCTTTGATTGTTTGTTGCAATAAGGTACATATTCGTTCAAGTTTTATATATAAATATAATATTCGTAGATGAATCGAGCGTGGGGCAGAAGAAAAAGGATACCAGTTTTCGCAGATGCCTCTTATTTTGAGCGATTTCTGAAATAATTTCAGGAATATTCAAAAAAATATAAACAACCGAGTGACGTACGCTTCGATCGGAAGCAGAAAGGGCAAACACTTTAAGAATAGAAACACGAAGATGAGGAAAAAGGTTTAGAGTAAACTTGATTGCTTTTACTATATCCATTTTCCCCCACTATATTTGATGATATTAGAAAGCAAACACCATCTTTGGCTATGCGATAAGCGAAACAATAAGCGTCGTACATCGAGTGTTAAAAATCTGAGCTGACGTCACACAACAGCTAATTTTGTCAAATGCGGCACACCAAAGTTGAAGTACTCCGAACAGCGAGCCGCGGCATCATCTCTAGTTCGCTGCATCGTGATTTATACATACATACACCGATCGTTTTAACTTGGCAATTTCATTAGTGGATAGATATTCACAGCTACCGGGTAGAGAGGTTTTCATCAGAGAGCGTGAACATTTTTATATCAATACAGGTTCTCTGCTATCATTCTCGCAAAGCGTAAACAAAACAATAAACAAAATTCTTTGACATTTTCTTTTAGCAAACATATTCGCCTGAGTGAAATGGTTTGAGTGTGGCTGCCAGTATGCTCTAGCATAAGAGCGCTCCAGCGATCTTCAACACAAAACACTCAAAGCGAAAGTGAGCGAGCCATCGTCAATCGCTCAATAGATGCAGCTGTGGTTGTGATCTTTAGGCGGACACTGGCGCGTTGCTATCAGAACTGCGAGGTCTGCAACTTGCTATTATTCTTAAAATTAATTCTTATGAACTGATAAGGTACAATTTTCTTGGAATTTCGCAATTTTGAAGCTATAAATCAAACATAGAAATCTTTCAGTTTGAGTACAGACCTGCTTTACTGATCTACTGAAACATAGTACAGCCGAAGCCTGTTGAAAGGCGATAAGCGAGATTAAGTAGCAATTAAAATTCGCATACAAGTCTAAGCACAAATCCTGAGCAATTGAATTTTTAATTAGTCAGTGGCGTAAGCCGAAGGAAAGGTTTAATATTTGAGAAAGGTAGATCGGGTACACGGATTTGTACCTGCTCAATGACTGCAGATTCATCGTAATGCCGGTAATCTGGATTGGATTGCTAAATTTCAATTCCGTTCCCCCAGCTGACTGTCGATAGCTCATTTTGGGGCTACTAACAGCTTATGGTAATTTATGCTCATGTGCGCTGTGATAAACCACACTCGCTACTCCGTTAGGCAAGCGCTGAGAGCGCGAGCTCAACAAGGAGTTCGCCAACGAACGCAACATGGACGGACGCATTGGACTCTGCTCGTCAACAGCTTCTACCAACACGAAAACATAATTTGAGGCGGATGCGAATGAACAAAATACACACAGACAGCCCAGCCCAAAGACAACTCATCCAACACAACAGAACAGAAGAGACACATGGCTGAGGGAGGTGCAGTAGCAGCGACGGCGACGAGCAGCCAGTTCAACGAGTTTTTTCACTACAACGACCGGCCGGTCGTGCTCAGCGCCATCTGCTTACCCATTGAATGCGCCAGTGGAATTGAGTGGATTTATCACCGCCGAGTTGAACGGCGCGCAGTCTTCCGCTGCGATTTAGTTGAATTTCTGTCGCTTGGTAAGTTAAATGTGTGTCCGCGTACGATTTGTGCTGTTTTTTTTTTTTTCAACCAAACCAACTGACACACGGCAACTCAATCGGAGTGCGGGTTGAATGCGTCGAAACGGATGTGCAATGAATGCCTTTGCGAAATGTGAATTGATTGTGGATTTGCGTGCGATTAGCAGTTTCTAATTATTGAAAGCAAATTTTAATTATAAATAGTTGGTGTGCGGACAGGAAGCGTGATTTGTTGTAAATGTTGTTGTTGCTGTTAAGAGAGTTGCTACATAGTGAGCATCGCTGTCCCAGCTACATATGTCACATCGGCTGCCTGGCCACTGAGTGCCAAAGTTGCGTGCAGATTTCACGAAATTGTTGGATTTTCATTTATTTTTAGATGCTCGAAGGCAAGCAGCAACGAAGCGGCAACGAATGAGTGACACAAAGGGGGAAAGGAAACAAAAACAAAAACTAGAATATGAAATTTAGAATAACATGTGCAAATTGTAGATCCAAAAGTAGATAAACATAAGACACGAGCGACAGACAAAAACAAGAAAAACATAAAAGTGACATCGACATAAAACAAAAACAAAACTTACATTTAATAATCAATAAAAAAATTTTTTTTTTTTCAAAATTTTTTTTTTTATTTGGAAAAGACAGCACGAAAGGTCGTTTGCACAGCCAATGTAAAAGTTTGTTTAAAATTACATGCAATCAATCGAGATATTTAGGTATGTAAAAAGTGGTACAGACGTTATCATTCGTCTTTTTTATGTCTGTGGTGGTCAGTTATCAGATATCTTTAAAATTAAAATTACCGACAGCCGTGAAGAAAAAGGTCTGATGAGGAGATGTGGCGATCTTCAAAATTGCCACTAAAACTTCTACCACTTTGGATGTTGTTGTTTACTCTAATTTTTCCAAAAAAAAATTGGCCTTTAAAGGCGAAAAAGTTTAAAATTTGAATTCCCTCCTACGCGTTTCGACACTCTCGTGTCTTCCCCAGCGAGTCTTTATTGAACGATAACAATAAACAATAAACCTTAAACATTTTTAACAAAACCAACAATAAATTATAGGAATTTATCCCATACATTTAATAGTGAAAATAAATTAAAATTACATTTGCCCAAAAACCAATCGGCCCTAAAACTCATAAACAATTTAAAAAAAAAATTCAGTTTTTAAGCTTAGTACACAGCTCTCAAGAAAATCGAAAAATTTATATAAAATGACACTTAAGAAATTAAAAAGAAATTTTCTTCTATACAAATTTCTTAAATCCGTCTAAAGCACTCAATAAAAAAATGTTCGTACATTTATTTATTCAAGAAAAATTTTCAGCAACGGCAAAGTACTTTTTCAAGCAACAGAAATAATGAGAATTATTTCTTGTAGTTTTTCTTAAGAGCTGTATTCAAGCCTTTACTATCGAAAATGAATAGGTACACACCAGTTTGGTTATTAGATCAAACTGTTGAAAGGAGTTCACGATCATATCAAATTTATTTAGTCCTGATTTTAACGCAGTCTGAAATTGTTTTAAAGACTGTTTTTTGCAAAATATTAATTCGTTATGATATTTGCTTTTTTCATTTAAAAAAAAAATTCTTAAATAACTCAAAGTTTATTGCTTTGTCATAATTCACTTTATTTTTTTTTGTTTCAGTTGGTATTTAAATTATTTTAGAGTATTTGGTTTTTTTTTTGTATTTATCTAACCATAAATATTAATTTACATTCATTTCTCGAGAAATTTCCTATAACTTCGTTATTATTTTGCTTTTGTTTTGCGAATATCTACGCACACTTTTAAATTTTTTATTCAAATCAAAAAGAAAAATAGAAAATTCGCTGCTTCTTTGTTATGGACCTAAGGGTTGTGAGCAAATTCAATGTACTTTTCGCATTTCAATGCAATTAAATGAACTCCACAATAAAAATGTCAACAACAACAACAAAATCTATTACCAAACTCAACGACAACTACAAAAAAATGTTCTTTGTAAACATAAAAAATGATTTAATAGAGAAAATCAAGATTTCGCTGATAATCAAAATAGCTGTAATAAACAATGCGAATGAGCAAACAATGGAAACAAACAACAACAACAATTTCACACAATCCGACAAATAAAGTAATGGTAATTATAGCAAATAAACGTTGAGCAACACAGCAGCAACAACAACAAATGAGGAATGTTCGCACGCACAAACACAGCGCGGCGTTGACAACTTAAGCAACAAAAACAGCAAAAAAAAACTTAATAAACTTGAAGCAAAAAAAAAAAACAAAAAAAAATGAATCACTGTGAAATTACATAGCAACGAAATTTTAATTCACAAATTCAAACGCCAGTCAAATCGGGCTCAATGGCAAATGAGCCAATCAGCCAATCAATTAGTGTAGAAATGAATGAAATTTGTTTAATTCGCTAACAAATGCAAACCTTTTTCACTTTTCTTTTTTATGTAGGCAATGTCATTAAACAAGAAGACTTACACAATAAATTAGGCGACATAATCCCAAATAATAGCGGCATTTAATCGACGGACTGTGTAAAGATAACAAAAAACACATAAAAAAAAATTTTTTAAATTTAACAGAAAATAAGCGAAAATCTTCATTCACAAATGGCTTTCAAAACTGGCTAGAAGACGTCGAAACGCTCGCTTAAAACTCAATGCTAAATTAAATCACTAAAAAATGTCCAACGAAACGAAAAAAAAATGCTTAGTTGAATTACGTTTTGGCAAGTGAAATCCCTACGGCGGCTCTCACACAGTGAAACGCATGCGCAACCTCTAAGGATCGTGAGCGCTAATAACAAAAAAAAAAAATTGTGAAAAGTGAAAATTTTCCAAAACAACAACTACAACGGCGCAAACATTCACCGCCGAAGAGCTCGACAACAATCAATTGCAAGTGACGGTAAGTGTTTTCGAAATGCTGAATTGCTCAATTTGACTGACAAAGTTACGCATTCCACAATTGTATGCGTTAAATTAAATGCGCCAGCGGCGACACTTGTGTTTGCTGATCGCACTGTTTTCAGCCCACGAAAAAGTGAATCGAACAGCTTTCGCCGAAAATTCGCTATTTAATACATTTTTGTCCTCCAAACCATAAATTGTTTGGTCCAGTTACGTTTTGGCTGCGTTTCCACGATGTTTTGCAATTTTCTTCTTCTTTTTTTCTTATATTATTATTTTTTTTTATTCATTTACATAGGCATTTACTTTGCGGCTGTTAAAGCGTAGTCGACTTTTTCTCCTGCCACCCAATGCTTGTTCTCTTTGCTTTTAAGTTTCTGAGCGCGCTGGCGACTGCGTGCGTTGTTAACCTGTTCGACCAATTAACGGTACTTTCGAAAAGTATTCCAATGCGTCAGCGAGCGCCCGATCACCTGCTTGGCGACGCGCGCGCCACCTCTGACGCCCGGCCACCCTCTTCGCAAACACATCAAATGTGCCCCACTTTGGCGTCCACGTCCACGCGACGCTCACAAATACTGGTTTAATTTGCCCATTTTTGGTATTCTTTGCACGGTTTGGCTTTGGTTTCGAATTGTATTGCATCCACTGCGCCAACGTCATCAACAACAATATTATCGCTGCCATCGCACCGCAAACTAGTGTAGACTGAAGTGGACTCGATGCTCAGGTTTCGTTTCTGCTAAATTTGGTGCTGCGCCCGGCGGTGGCTGCGCTCTTGCTCGTTGCGGGCAGGGCGGAAACGTCGCCTTAAGTGACCACCCAATATGTGCAGGACACAGCAGCTCGAGTGTTGAATTGACTTTTGTGGATAGTATCCCAATCTATGTGGTTGATGAAATTTTAGTTGTTGCACGCCTGCGTGGCCGGTTGGGCGTGTGAGATGAGCTGGTGATAGGCGTCAGCCAGACATATTCTAACTTTCATGGATCGTGGTGTAGACTAAGTATTTGTAGGTGATCTATAAAATGGAAATTTGAAAATTCAGATCGTCAATTAAACGAGTAAAAGTTTTTGTATGTAGCTCCGCAAACTAAGGCTTCAGCATTCCCCCTCGTCACATTTTATGTGGTTAGTACTCTCTGCCTGGCGATTAAACATTTTCAAACCAAACAGTTCGGGTCACTTATACCACAGAGAACACGTTTCTACTAGCTGACATGTTACTCACAGAGTACTCCTTACTAGGTTTTCCTTAGTAAGCGAAATTGTTTAAGTAACGTTTTAAGAAGCTCAAACATCTGTTTAAAGTCCAGAGTGAACTTTGGTGGACCGATTCAAAAAGTAAATTGCAAACCTGATATTACAGCCCGGAATTTATTTCCACCGAGCTTAATTTTAGCCTGTTGGTTCCCATACCAAAAAAATTATGAGGTTTCCATTTTCTTCCAACATATTTTCTAATATTCAATGCTTCAATCGATTTGCTCCGACTATTCGCCATTGCAACGCCCAAGCATATCGAACAAAATTGGTTTGTGCTTCGAAGCACTCACTTTCTTGGCAAAAGCAAACTCTTCGTTCATTTGCATTTTCTGCCACATTCGCAATATTTGTTAGAGCGATGGGAACACATTTGGCAGCAACTAGACCAGAACGACGATTGGAATGCGCCACAGCGGTTCCCATGAAAAAAAAAAAACAGAAAAAGATGAATTTCATACGTTGCAGCGTCATCGGGAACATTTCCGTTGGGCGATACATACAAATAGCGGAAGAAGAAGAGCAAGGCAGAAGCACTCAGAGCAAACGGTAGTATACATACAGATGATACAAACACACACACACACAAACACACATACGTGCGTGGAGTAGAAGGTACACGCGCGTCATATGTATACTCGTATGATGACAAGTTGCATGCAACAAATACACTAAGAGTGCAACAACAAGAAGGAAAAAATTATAAAAAAATAAAAAAAATAAAAATTAAAAAAGAAGAAACACTCAGCACAAAGGCACGCTCGCATATAAAAAGTGGTAAAAATATCCACACATGTGTGTGTGTGTGCTTGTGTGTGGCAGTGTAGCATGTTGCACGTTGTATTGGGGATGTTGATAACATTGAAAAATGAGTTAAACCAAATCAGAAAATGACAAGAAGCAGCCAGCAGACAGCAGCAAGATGCAGAAGTAGAAGGAGTAAAAGCAAGCTAACAACAACAAAGCGTATGTTCTAACAAGAGCAAATGCAAAGGTAGCAAGGTAACACGGTGTGGCCAAACTACAAACAAAAATGCAGCTAGTACAGGGTGTACCGTGCGGTGCAACAAACTTAGGCACATGCAGTTTATTTTTTATAGAAGAAGGCGAAAGGCCGACCTTTTTTTTATTTTTTCGGCTGATAGTGAGAGCAACCAACAACAACAAAAAAGGCATGAAAGAAGTTTGTGTGCGTTAAAGAGACAAAAACGTTGGCCAGAAGGTGAGCGCAAGGTAGAAGTACATAGAAGTGAAAGAAGTGTGTGGGCAGACCAAGCAGGCAGGCGAGCAACAGACGAAAAACAGGCGAACAAGTCGCGCAACGTTGCCAGATGACAGGTCAATTGTGGAGAGCAAGTGACAAGCTCGCAGTAATTGAAGGCGTCGCAATACGAAATTTATGTCGTCCTAATTGACGATGCAAAGTAACTAAGCTTTAATGAGGAAACAATTTTATAAACCAACTCCCGGGGAATTTATTCCCTTCTCCCATTGCTTCGACATGGGAAAATTGAGAACAATTGCCCAGGGATTTTTAATCAGAATTGACTTGATTTAAAAATCAACTAATAGAATGAAGTAACACGTACATTTCCAACGCTGTGGCAACTCTCGTCGCGAAACATTGCGCGCAACTACACACTCGCTCTAAGATGGAGAAGAAGAAGTTGAAGAAGCGGACGTTACATTCATCTATTTGTACATACATACATACATATAGAGTGAGTAAGTATAGTATAGATACCATATGTATGTATGTACATATGTTGTTGGTATGTAAAGCGGCAAGGTAGCTAAATCGAAGGTAGAACAGCGCTGCTGCACTCTTTTGTTATACGCAAAGCAAATAAATAGCAGCTACGAAGGAGAAGAAACAGAACTGAAAAATGAATGCGAATGAAAAATGCGACGGCGATAGCTTCGGCATTTGACCGGCAGACAAAAGAGGCTGGAGTTTTTCTTTCCCAGAATTTTCGTTTTTTCCAACTAGTCGGCTAAACTCTGGAGTTGGGAAATGAGGGAAAATCAATAGCTACAACAACAATGACGCTAATGAAAATCAAAGTCAATGCAAACGTTGTAAATGACCGCTCCACAATGTGTTATTATTACTTACTTGTATCTGTTCTAGTTGTCCGTTGTTGTTATTCGAAAAAAGTTACCTGCTCTCGAGGAAGAAACTTATAACGAGCTGAGGCAGCATTTGTACAACAACAACAACAACAACAACAATAAACACAAGTAAACAAAAGCCAAAACGAGGCAGGCATGCTATAATAATAACAACACATGCAACAACAACAACAACAACAGCAGCAGAAGCGCATAGAGAAACGATTGCCAAGTAGCTGACAACAACAAGCGAAATTGTGAAGGCGAAAAGGAATCTGAATAGAAGATAGCTATGTATGTAGCTGCCTGGGTCATTATTTTCAAAGTAAATAATAATTTTTTTTTTTTGTTTTCTTTTTTTGATAAATGCACTCATACGAGTAGCTGCCCCATTCATGGCGCTGTAGCCTGCGTTAGTTTATCTTTGCATTTCTGCTTCGTTTGTATTTACTTAGATTTCGTCTTCGCTTTTAGCTTCCTGTTGACTTTTGCCTAATAAGTATTTTCGCTTTTTGTCGCAAGCAAACACGAGAAAAATTAAATTCGATTACTCGATTGCTCGACTCGATGGGATAAGCGAGCGTAGGAAGATCGTCTCGCTGAGATGTGTGTTGCACTTTAAATATTTATAAACAATTTTTCTCTTCAAAAACCATCCTTTGCGGTTGTTCATTTTTTCTTGTTTTGACGTTGCACTCAAGTCCATTCAGTCTGCGCTGTACAAGTACGAGGTGTTCACGAGCTGGTGGCAGTGTTTACCCCGCGCTGGAGTTGCAATTAAATTTGCATTCGGCGCGCATGCGCAGCCAAACACTTGCAATGGTATGAATGTGTGTGTGTATGGAAATATATTTACACGTGTGCTCTTTATTATTATCGCTACGCCATTGCTGCACTTTTCATTTGGCGCTGTTGTTGCCGTATTTTTTTGTGTTCTGTTTTTTTTTTTTGTTTTTTTTTAATGTTATTTTTTTCTGTTGCCTTTGGCACTGATCTCCATCGATTGGCACGCACGCAGCCTCAAAATCTCATTTCACGGAAATTTTCAATGGTTGCAATGGTGTGAACAAAAAAAATCGCAAACAACAAAAATTCACTGAAATAAAATGCGAAAAACATTGAAAATAAATACAAATGCTGCCATCAGCGTGCTGTCGAAGTGCAGCTCCAGGCGGCTGCTGCTCCCATTCCCGCTGCTAATTGAAATGGCAGCGCGAGATGTTGCATAGAATTTTTGCATCGTCAGCGGTACGTGAGCTTCGCCAAGTTTTCAGTTCTAAGTTGAAAAAAAAAAAAATGCAAATGTGAAGTGTGTCTGTGTGTGTGTAAATGCATCTAACTGTGTAGGAAGATTGCATTTTCCGTTTAATTTCAATTCGATATGAATATTCAAGGTTCTCTCTGGAAATTCAATAGGCACCAACCATTTTTTTCTTCTGCTAATAATCAATCTACATACATACAAACACACTCACTTACACATACATATACATACATACATACATACATATTCATAAATTTATTGAAAATCTTTGGCTAAATGTACTATAATCGTCCGTAACAAAAGTTTCAAGAGCTGCATTTTATGGAATTCGTTAAATAGCAAAAAGAGTAAAATTTACCTTTAACGAAATTGTTCCCAAAGAATAAAGAATATTGTTGGCAAACTCAACACAAAATGTACTGAGGAAAAGCCCAAAAGCCGAACTTTTTAGCCATTAGCACACGGAGCAAGTAGAGATGGAGGTAAGCACTGCGACTGTGAGTAGGTATTTTGTGCTCTCAGTTCCTTAGAGTACCTCACTCAGTTGCAGTACCTCGAAAAAGTGTATGCTCGATTCTGTGGGAGAGGAGTTAATGTGCTCATCCCTTGCCCATAATTATTCTTAGGAACACTTCCTTCTTCGCGCTATGGCCTCACGCTCCAGGTGTAGGTGTGATGGAGTCTCCCTTACTAGGTCGCTGCAACAGATTTCCAACTTGTACCTGTGACATTTTAGCCTGCAGTGAACTGTCAGATTGCCTATTCAAATTCTCAGTTATGCCTTAGGGAGGCGTATTAGTACTTTGTACCTTTCGGTATTATACCCCCATAGTAGATAGTATTTTAGTCTGGAGAAGTCACGGCGTGTTCTTCCAGTGCAGTTCCCTTAATTTGTTAGTCTCCTTCCTCAGCACATTATTCACCGTGTGTGTGAGATCACACCGCAAGAAAGGGCTCTCGACCTGTTGAGACTGTGGCAGCCGCCGTCTCTGCTAGGTGGTCTGCTCTCTCTCTCATTTTTCTCAATTCCTATAGGTCCTAATATCCACATTAATGTAATTTTTCTCAAACAGGGCATTGCGCGTTGAATGCGTTGAAACACCTTAACAACTGAGGACTTGGCCGCAAATGAAGAGAGAGCTTTGAGAGCTGCCTGACTGTTGCTAAGGCTGTGCATTTTACCCCCCCAATAGTTCTTCAGCAAGAGTTTTACCTATTCCTCAACAATGTAAAAATCGAAAATAACTGATATTTTAATGATTACGCTCTGGTATCCATAAATTAGTTGGAAAATTGGAGTTGTATTTAACGAAATATTCTTTCTAGGCTTGAAATCATTCGCGGACAGGCACACCTTACGCCTCATCTTCCAAATGTATATTCTGAAAAGCGACGCTTAGCTTGACTAAACTACAGTAGCTACAAATGAGAGGTCTTGATGTGTAACACAATTATTATTATCATTATTGAAAATCGGTCTGGTAGCGCCTGAGATATTGGCGTGGAAGGATATACAAATTTTCATATTTTTTTATTTTAAAAGACACAATTTATTTTGTTCTTAAGAAAAAAAACCTAAAGTCGTTGAGTCAAGTACACCCGTTTTCTGGAGATAAAATACTCGTTTTTTTTTTTAATTTGAGTTTTGTTTATTTTCGCTTTTGATGCTCAACTTCGTCAAACCGAAGCCAAAAAAATAAGGAGCACAAAATGTAAATGCTGCAACCTTCTAGTTACTCCATCATTATTGCTTGTAGAAAAGCGGTTAACATACAATCAACTCGCCAACTTTTCATCACTTCATATTTCTCAAACAATTTAATGTTACATTAAACAACAACAAATAAACATTAAAATCAAATACAGCGCCAATGAACTTCGAGCTGTCAGCGGGATGCGTAAATAAAAAATATCAACTCAATAAACAAAAGATAAGAGTTCGCTTGGTGTGAAAGTGAAAAGCAACAAATCCAATACACAATGTAAACATACAAATTACAAGTGATTAAAATTGTATTTGTATTTGATTCAAAGACAAACATTACATTATTGTCGACCAATTTTAATAAGAGACAAGGACAAAGCATAAATAGAAAAGTGCAGCCAGATGATGATGCAATGAATTTAGCCAAAAAATATTCGCAGCGGAACGCGCATTCACTAAAATTGTAGCAAAAGTAAAAAGGACTGTGGTCCGCGTGTCAGTTGTTTGTCTACTGTTGCACTCTGTTGCCGTTGGAAAATTAAATGGCAAATCGCAAACACATTTGCAAACAATTAGCTTAAGCGGAAAACTCTGCGCGAGTTATTTATCGAGCCTTTGGAGCCTCCTATTTTGTGGCAAAGAAAGCTTTGTTTTGGACTGAAATTAAGCAGCGAGAAAAATGAAAATAAACGAGGAAAAACAGAAAGAGAGAGAGAGAAATTATTTGCAACTAGTTGCAATTAGTTCAAGAAAAGCAGTGTCTAGCTTTCGTTCGGTCGCAGGTCAAGTGCAACCGGCAATCTTTAAGCGCAAAAGAGAAACTCAAATTGTAGTTGTTGAAAAAAAGCAAAGTTATACTCGCGGCATTTTGAAAATTTTAAAATTGCAGCTAATTTCACACTCGATTCCATCGCCTGCCGGTGCTTGTCCGAAAATTTTTCAAAGGGCTATCCGTTTTTTTGGCACCAAATTTTTACTGAGATTGTTAAGTTGTTTCAAAAACAAAGTGTAATTTTTTGCACACGCACACTTAAATTCGAGCGAGTAAGAAGCAACAATTTACTCTTAAGTATTAGCTGTTCACGGCACGCATCACGAAAACGTTTGAGCTTTCGCTTGCTATCGCGTTCATCTACTCCACAAAAAAAAAAAACACAAAAAAAGAACAACAAATTCTATTCAAATTCCATCGGCATCTCAATTATTCGGTGAGCTTAATTAAGATTTTTCGTGTTGCGCTCAAAAAAGTAGTTCGCCCGCCAGCCCGCCGCCCACGGATGCTTTTGCGCGTAGTCACGTTCGTTATTAACCCACACGCAACAGGGTCGCATGTTAGATAGCAATGCGTTCACTACACACATATGTATGTACATACGTGCATAAAAAGTGATCATAAGTGGTTATCTGCAATGGAGATCGAAAGAGATTGCCGGTGATTTATTTTGAAAAGCCAAAAAAAAAAATACAAAAAACAAAAATGAACGCCCGCGCTGTAAATCTCATCGCCCAGAGGAATTTGTAACATGTACAAATGAACATTAAATTAATAGTAAGCATGAGTAGAAAAACATTTCAAAGTTGCTTCATTCCAAATTCCATTTCATTGAATTGTAAAATTTCATTTGACTGCCACCCGTCGTGCCGCGCTCTTCAGATATTTAAAAGTGTAATGGGGAATGTCTGCGCGCGCCTGCGCGAAACCTATTCGCGTTTCCATTGCATTGGCTCTACCTCGTTTTATGGCTTATTTTCGTTGCGCAGCGCAATACAAAGCTGCAGTTTTTTTTTTTTTTTACCACCAACGGCGCTACGCTTCTACGCATTTTCATTAAACATTTTTCTTTACCTTCTCTTTTGTGTAGAAACTTTGTTGTGGGCAAGGTGAAAATCCTTTTGAAATTTGGAAATAACTTTTTCACAGTAAAGATTCAAAATTTTTGGCAAGGCACATTTCTAAGTAAAGGTTAAATCAACTGCTTTGACTATCACTGCCATATTATTATTTCCGGTTTTCCGCACCTCCTCTCTTTCCATATTCCAATCATCAGTGTAATATTTTCCTTAAAAGAGTTACCGAATTGAAATGTTACAATGACAAGTGCACAGCGGGCAGTCACTCCGAGAATGGGTAAATTGAAGAAGAACCAACGCGCGTCACGCACAGCAGAGGTCCATCAACACGACGCCGCCAATTTTGGTTTTGATAGATTTCCAATAAAAGGCGCAAGAAATGGAAATTCTTCTGTTTCTAGTATTCGGCTAAATATGTTAATTAGTGGACCGTTAACACACAAGCGTCACACGTCAAGGGGTCACACACGACTTGCAGAGGTGAGGTGGCAAGCAAAGGTCGAAATGAATGAATCCATTCTAGGCCTGTTGATAGGAATTTTGTAGGAAAAAACTTAAGTCCCTTATAAGAAGTCGTGCGAAAACTTGGTTGGTTGATTGATAGTAGTGTTGCCTAGTCTAGGTATATCCTAGGACCCCAATTAGCGCTTAAAACGTCATTTTGTTATTTTATTGGAGCGTCTGGTATTGCTTAAAACCACTTCGATTTGTGGATGAATCTGCTTATGCAGTTTATTTTACAGCAAGAGATTTCATTTAAGTCCTTCGGAAGAAAACCTAGTACTTCTTGTCTAAGACATGCCAGAGCAGGGCACACTCAGAGGTAGTGAAGAATTATTTCTCTACTCTTCTTGTGCTTGCAACTCCTACAGTGACTATTATATGAGAGACCAGTCTTAGCTGACACATAATTGTGGCTGTTACCCTGAAGGTTGCATTTCTTTGCCTGTCAAAAAGTTCTAACGAAGGTCTAAGAAGGTGAGCCAGATTTCATTCGTGACTTTGCAAGTCGTCTAGTTGCTCCATCCTGTTTCCGCAGCTTGGAAGATGCTGGCAAAGTTAGGTAGCCGGAACCAGAAAGAGACATCTAACGTCCGTTTAAAATCAGTCAGTGTAGATAGAGGTAAAGTTCCCATTCGCCAGCCTGCCCTTGCTTCAAAACCCGTCTAGAAGGAAACTTCACCTAAAAGTTTTTCTTGAATTCGACCAAAGAAGTTATATAGTCTGATTGTTCATTTCTTCATAAAAGTTTGTCGAGAACTTCACTGTGCGGGTACTGCTCCGGCCTCCAGAAGTCAGACTCTCTAAATCTGATTGCAGAGTTCGCCGCAGAAAGCAATTTGAAAGAAAAATTTGTTGAATTTATTAAAACTTATACCAAAAAACTGAAAGCAAAAAATTAATTAAAGAAATGAGAAGAGCAACTTTTATTTTGCCGCTACAAAAGCAACAACAGGGTGTCACATTTTGACAGTTACAACCAAACATACACAAGAACATTTGTGGCAGTTGTTAATTATTTCAGCACGCGTTTATTATTAATAAATCGATAATAAAACTCAAATAAAAATGGCTTGAGCGATTGATTGCTCTAAAGAAATTTCCAAAAAACAATAAAAGGAAAAGGTACAGCCACGGCGGATCGGGAAATGTTTAGCTTTCAAAAAAAAAAAAAAAAAAACACAACCGAGCTAGAAAAGCAAATAGAATCGCAGTCGAATAAAAGTTAAAATTCAATGAAGCACTCCAATCAACAACAAAAGCAAAAGATTACAACAATGTGACGCCGCGGCGACGCCATCAAACGCTCAATATTATTTGATGGATGGCTGCGCGCGTCGGCAGTGACAGGTCGGATTGGATACGAACGCCCGCCCGCCCGCCGTTGCACACATACTTACTCCTATCTACATATTTGCTCCGAGACAACTCTTTTTACTCGACTTGCTGTGCTCATTCACTCCATACATTCGTTGCAATCGTCAATGAACAGACCTGCTTAGTTGCTTTAGCCAACAAAAGGCAGCAGCTTGCGACGGAGGCGGGTATATTTTCTAAGAGATGTTTTAATTAATACATGCAGCCAGATGAATATAAAAATTATGAATGAAATTGTAGTAGAAATTTTGGCTGGAATGAAAATTTAACAAAAGCGATTGAAGATCATGAGGGCACAAGCTGACACTGGTCTAGAGCGAGATAGGGAGAGAGAGAGAGGGAGAGAGAGTCAAGTTGTTTGATTTGATATTTGAAGAGTGAAATCAACAATACTTTATGCTCAAGGATGAGGAGTTCAAGCAAAATTTAGTTACATGAAAATATAGTGAATTATTTAGTTTTAATTTTTAATCTAAGGGTCATCTCAAGTCGTCCAGGCAGTTAAGGGTTATGTCTTTTTTTTCAATACATTTTTTTTATAGTTTCTACATCGAAATCCATGAGACACGTATTTTTTCTTTTTGCTTGATTTTGAGTTCATTCGTCGTGGGGAATTTTTTAAAATTTGTCTGATAACTCGATTTTGACTGAGGTGAACAGCAAATAAAAGCGAAATTATTTCTTCAAGTACGAATGCGTTTTGTGTACTTGGAAACAGAGCATGCGGTTGTCAAAGTACAGATAGGATTGGTTAACAATAATAACACGTCTGTTCAATAATGTATTGAGAAATTGTGAAATGAAGAAAAGAATGAAAACTAAAATTAATTTATGTGCATATGACTTTGACATTTTTCAATCACATTGACCCGCAGCACATCCGTCGATATCGCACAGCGCAAAGCACTCGAACAAAACCAATTCTCAAGCACGTAGCAGTTCATAAGCATCTCAACGGATCAACAAAGGCTTCGTCCGATAAATTCATAAACAATAAATCTACAAACGCTGCTGAGTATCTTTTTTCTTTTTGAACGCTTTGAATATTAGCGGCTGCGTGCTTGAAAACTCGTCGTTGGAGGCGTTTTGTATGCGCGCTCAAGTGGCCTTGTGAAGTGCCGAACGCAACAGCTGATTGCCGCGAAGTGTGGTGGTAGGGGCAATGGACGCCGCGTCGAGTGCTTTCGGCTCTTAATTGTCGTGTAACCGCGTGTCTACGATGTGTGTGTTATGATGATGCTTTACGGAAGTTGAATTGTGCGAACATACGTTAAATATCGGCGGCGGTCAGAGACCACCAAGCAACAAGTGGCTAAGAGCACGCAGTAAAACCGAAAGAGCTTAAACAACAACAAAAAAAAAAGGGTTATAAGTTTGTAGCCGTTTGATTTTGTTGAAGTTAATTTGCGCCCGAAAAAATTTATGTGAGGCACACGATTTTTTTTTTGTATTTTCTTCTCTTTACGCAGCCGTGCTTTTTTTTGTTGCTTCTCATCACCGTTAATTCGCTGAAAATCAATCAACCTAGAAAAAGCGCGTAATAAAAATAAATATACTCATTTCGCTTGGATGCTGTTCTCACCTCCAACAAGTCTTTTATCTATTCAGCATTCACTAATTATGAGTTTCACTGGAATCTTACACACTAAAACTCCGCTTCTAGTTTCTTTCCTGATGCAGCTTATCAGTTGGCGGTCATCGACAACGACGCCGACTACCCATCTAACTTTTGCCTTTCACCAGTCAACTCGTACAACTTTTATCACTGACAAATTTTTCACTTTTTACTAACCGAAATCAACTTGCGTGCGTGATTTCCACTTCTTGGATTTTCGCTATAAAATGACGAATGTCTCTGCGCCAATTGGATTGGTGGCAGCGAAATGAAGATATTTATTCATTTGACACATTATTTTGACTAGCTGCCAGTTGGGGTGGGAAGGAACTCTACCGCCTGCCAGCCCCCAATTGCCACACATCAATTTGTAATGAGAATAATGTAGGCAATGTGTCAATCACAATTCTTGTTGCTTTTGGTATTTCTGCTGCTCTTTTTGCCAGTGGCGAAGATGAGCGTAGCAAATTCATTAAACGAAACTCAATTTAGCCACAACAAATAAGCAAATGTGCAAATAAATAAACACTCGCTGTTGTGTATGTGTGTGTGGGAGTTGCTGCCACAAAAGCAGCAGAAGAAAATAAAGTTCCCGAAACCACAAAGTTCAACCATTGATCGCCAAAATGTGTGCGTATGAAAAACGAAATTAAAGCTTTGGAAAGAACCAAAAAAAAAAAAAACATAGCGAGAAACAAATAAACAAAGAGCGCAAGTTTTTTTTTTTTAATTTTGAGCATCGCGTTCTTGTCACCAGACTGGCAAGCAACAACAACAACAACAACAACGAGTGCTGCCGCCAACTAATAAAGACAACAGCGACAGCGTTGCGTACGACTATTTATGCTGTCAACACAGTGACGCCAACAAGCAAAGCTCTACCACAACTATTCACCGCATGTTGACTGACTTAAATATTTGATGCCTGTTTTTTCGGTTGCCTGCTGACATGTCAAATGTCTGTCATATCACGTTTGACATCGCGCCAAAAACAACATCCGTAACCCCAGGCCGGCTACGCTGCTGCTTCTCTCAGCGCACCACTACCTGCCGCGCTTATCTCGCCGTGATCTACGCGCACACGCGCACACAAAAGTACTTCGCAGCTAGGCATTTTTTCTCTCAACATTCCGACCGTTGCTGCTTCGGCTCCCTGCAATGGCAGCGCAAATAGCCCACTTCCTGTCTGCTGACAGCGTAATCCAGGTATTCGTATACGCGCGACCTTTGCCGGGCAGCGAGCGTTTCGGTCCCATTTTTGCCTTGCTCGTTGTCGCCATTCACTGGTTTGCCATGCGAGCGATAAGTAGCGTTGGAAAGGGTCTCAGAATTGGTGCCATTTAATGTGTCAAATATTTGCTGGCGGCGGCCTGTGTTTTAGTGACTATCTTTTAGATAAGCGACAAGCGCTACTGACCAACTCGCAGTGTACCTGCCTGACTGGCATTCTCAGTCCGCCTGTTCGTTTCATTTTTTTTTGTTTTCGTTTCTTTTATGTTTCGTTCACTGTGTCTGACAACAGTCTTTGTGTTAATTTGTAAATTAACGTTGACAGTTTCCCAGCCAGTAGACATCGGTTGGAAGTGCTTGGAGTGCCTTGTCATCCGTGCTTTTTGACAAACTTCTCTCCTACTTTGAGCGTTTTATATTTTTCGGTAATTGCCTTTAACATTGCATGCTGCTAAATGCCAGAGATACGAGTATTCAAACGCTTCCAGCTTTTTCTGCCATTTCCGTCTATCGAACGGCAGCAATTGCCACAAATTAGTTTGTCGCTGATATGAAGAAGATATCATTGTTTGAGTAGTAAGTGCCAGCGGCGAGAATGTACATAAACTGTTTAATTACCCGATTTGTATACTTCAAGAATTTGTGGTTGAAAAAGTTAATTGAATTTTTCTTGGCCGCTGTATACTTTGATGTAATTTTCTTATCATGCCGAATAATTAAAAAAATTATAAGCAATTATGCTAATATTATGTAGAAGAAAATTAATTAAAATTTGAATGGGCTTTAAATTTTTTAATAAACTGTCAGGCTGGAATATTTGTGTTCGGTAGAGCATTCTTGCGCGAAAAAATACTCTTCCCTTTTTACTCAAACCCTTTTTGATAGATTTCGTTAAAAGTGTTGCTTAAAATTAAAAAAAAGTGAACCTCAAAAGCTTCGGAAAGCTTTCAATAAAACTAAATCGCTTTAAAGGTTAAGATTAGAGCTTTCAAAAAAAGCTTTCCTTGCGTATTGAGTTTTAATCTGAAAGTGAAGCTTTCACTATTTTTAAGCACTTTTTTAAAGCAGCCAATTAATTGCAGCTTCATCTAATGTGAAAGCTTAAGTTTCATTGTCTGCTGCTATTTCTAGTCTTGGCGGGTAGGCTCTGCATTGCAAAGACGAGATGAAAAGACTGGCTACGTGATCATCAATAATTTTACTGAAAATCAATTAGACAAAGCTGTCAAGCTGAATTTTTTCACACGTTCTTGAACAGATGAGTTTGGTATAAAAAAGGATGAACTGCAAATTGACTGCCGCCAAAATATGTTCAATTATATAACTGCTTAGCTTGACTGATTTTGTAATAATAACAACAATCGATACATTTAATTAATTTTAAAATCATCGAATGTAAAAAACGTATTGCAATAAAAGGGATAATACAAAACGCAAAAGGTTTAGCTATTTTTTCCTTTTTATTTGAAGATCATTTCAGAAGGTTTAGATATTATTTCCTTTCATTTTGAAGATCATTTCGTCCGCCTCCGAACAGCTCTTCTCTCACCTGCGTTTGCACAGTCGACGCCATTGCCTTCCCGCTGCCTCCATCGATGCCCATTTGCACGGCCACTTACTCCACTTCAATATGAATTCGAAGCTGTTCAGCCCTTGTTGTAGGTAGTTCTCACTACGTTTGGCCCACAGTTGATGCTATTCATAGATGTGAAACTCTCAGCTGCGAACTTCAACTCAGATCAGCTCGAAATGTCTGACGTCCAACACTTCTTCAGACTCCGCTTCAGGTCAAATACTACGTTGAAGTGATTATTTTCTTCTTAGCAATTTGAGTTAATTAACGGTTAACAGCAACCGCCGTTGCGCGGTAAATTTGTATTTCTGTCCTTCTAAACTCAAACAAAAACAATTTAATTCATGCGTGCAGAGCTTAAGAATCTTGGAGCTCTTAAAAAGAACAAAAGATTTGTTCAGTTATGTAAGTAGTTGTGGCGTTTCGGGTCGAGAAATAAATTAGCATTAATTACAGCGATAAAGAATAAATAAGAATGATTATTTGTATATTCTCCCAAGAGATGGCGCAGCAAAACGCAAAACAACAACAACAAACATAGCGAGCAAATTACAAACACATTTTCATATTTCGTGTGTGGATTGTGGAGTGTGCATTTGAGTTGTTTTTTTTTATTATTTTTTATTAGAACTTTTGTGAACAAATGTGAATTGCTTTCGTGCAACGGCATTTAGCGCTTTACAAAAGGCCACGATTTATCAACAAACAGTAATGGCGATATCGCCTAACAGGTGTTTGTGGCTAACTCGTAGCGAGCGTTAATGTGCGACTACAACTGCGTGAAATTGAGCGATTTTTCTTTCATTTATTCCAGATATTAACATATGTATGTATGTGTGTGTGTATTTTCCATCCTTCTTTTATGATCACATTCTTGTTGTACTGAAAATAGCGATGAAGCTTATCAGCGCCCTTTCAAAAATGTACATTCAAATGTAGTTGACAATAAATGTTTAATAACAATTGATAATTTAATTGAGCTCGAGGCGAGTTTATGAAAGATTTTATTAAAAAAAAAAACAGTTTTAGTGGTAGAAGTTATAGCTGCTCCTCAAGAGACTTCTTTTATTTTTAATTTATTTATTTCCCATCATCGCTTCCTAGGTTTGAACCAAGTAACCTCGGGTTGCTGAGTTGAATTTTGTGTTGTCGGTTGACAATAAATAAAAAATAAAAGTCTAAATACAATTAGACATTGCCAGAAACATGCTTTAATTTCATAGATAGAATCCTGGGCAACAGTTTCTCACACTTTAAATTGTTTGCATGAACTCACTTTAAAGAATTCCCTCTCATTAACTGTTGCCTAAACTTTGTACTTAATTTTGCTGAGAGAAAAATATCCACCTTTTATCTAGCATTACATGAATTACATGAAAAGTATTAACTGCCTCACATAAAAGTCCTTGAAAGTAAAAAAAAAAGACATACATTGGCACAAGAATGAATAATGTGGTGAACGTATTAAGGCGACGAGGCAGGCACACGAAGCAGCACACATACCGCCGCACGCGTTTATAGTCTATATATTAAAACAGATTTACATCTGTGTTGCAATTGCAATATGTGGATGCCACAGCACATCAGTGCATTAAGCTGTTGAGCGGGCAACTCAATCGCAGCGCTTCAGAAATAGCCTTCTGTTGGCCACTGAGAGACCACTGCGTGGCACATCATCACATCCAACGTGTGTAGTAAGAATACAGTCGCTATGCTCCTTTTTCTCGTCTTCTGACCCTTTACGCTCCATATGTGCCACTGTTTTTTTTTTGTTTTTTTTGTGAAAGTCCACTTGCAGCAGCCCAGTCACGTACATTTTAAACACAGCTGAGCTGTGTTAATATTAAACAAAAGATTGAATCAAAAAATTGTGCAGCAGCAGCAGCAGAAAAAATTATAGCGGCATACAACAACAACAACAACAACAACAACAACAACAACAGTCATTAAATATGTCTCCTCTTCAGCGCAGCCGACAAACAAGCGCACACAAATCAGAGATCGTAGTGGACAAAAACAAAAGAAAGAAAAAAACGACGTCCACTTTAAATGAGCTGTCGCTCCGCGCAGGATAATATCGAGATTTCCTTTGTGGCTGCTGCACACTCGTTTTTTTTTTCTTCCCCAACTGCGCTGATTTATGCAGCGTCTGGCAGCACTCGCTACCTTGATTTCTTATTCACTTTTGTTGCCTGCGCTGTTTTGCTCTTCAGGTTGTGAGTGGCTGTGGCAGCGGCTGTGGCTTCTGTGTGGAGCTCGTTGTGTTTGGTGGCCAAACCAAACAATGGCAGCCAGTAACTCAGGCGGTCAGACCTCGTCACATTGTTGTGCTGTGCATTGTTGCCGCGTCTACCTGGCAGTCGTGCCAGAACTATGCTCCAGCCAGCCACTTCTATGGGCAACTAGTAGTTCCTACAATTCTTGTCATTCTGAGTACTTGCGCACTTACTGAGTCTGCTGCCATTCGCAAGTTACACGCCGCTTAGTTACTGAGATTGATGCTGTAATTCGTTGTTAGCAGTGCTTTTTACAATCGGTTGATTATGAGTTTCATAGGCACTCAAGTTGGGTCATAATTTTGTGTCATGAAATTCATACGCTAGTTTACGAGTAAGTCGAATACAGAGCGTGAAGCAGAAGAAGTGCACTCAATTATTTCTAGGAACTGGACTTCTGCTTGCATCTTTTAACCACTTCAGCAAATAATTCAAGTTATATTTTTTTCTTTTGCAAAAACATTTCTTATATTTAGACTACATCTTTTCTCTTTGCTCTGATTAAAATTCCCCCAAATTCTTATTTTCAATGCAGTCATTTAAACTGCCATAAACTTCAGTGCCACTCAAATGGACTGCGAATACATTTATGAACTTCTGCAGCGCATTTTCCTGCAACTTTACCCAAAACTACAGCTGTCCACAGGTTGCCCGAGGTTGCTTTGTTTAAATTTGTGCCTGATTAGTGGCAAAATTTATGTGCAATGCGCGTCTACCGCTGACGACTCTCCATCTTTCTCAGCTAACTTACATTTAAATTAGATAAATAAAAAAAAGAAAAATTTGAATTTCTCGCGAGTTTGATTCGCTTCGGTTTTTTTTTGTCTTTATTTAATGTGCTTTTAATTTGATTTCCAATGAAATAGTTATCCTGCTTCTCGTTTGCCGCAACAACTTGGTCGCGCTACAAAGTGAAACGAATTGGGAATTTATGTGACAGCGCTCTTACGTGGCTTGTTATTTCGTCGCATGTTCCCCTTTTTTTCTTGGTATTCACCATCTCGCTATCGCCAGACTGCCAGCGTTCTCGCGCACGCATGGACAATGTTGTCGTTCCATTTAAAAATAGCTTCACTGTACGAATATTTATGGACGCTTTATTTTCGAAAAGCGCATCGAAGCGAAATAGCAAGCAAAGCGCTAAGTTTTATTGGCGCCACACGCGTATTTTCCAAGTTAGCTGCCAAAAACCGTTTGACTACTCGTCGCCGGGCTACTCGCCTGTGCACTTGCCTATTTGACGGGCTCTTGGTTCGTCAACACGTCAGCACGTCAGCAGTTCAGCTGCGCGCGTCTGTGTCCCTCTGATTTATTAAGCGCTGGCTATTTCTCATTGCGACTGTGTGGAAAAGGTGTTAACTACACCAAAAACGAAGAATAAAATCGTAAAATACAAATTTCAAGAAATTGAAGAATCGATGAAGGAGAAGCCGTTGTTTGGGAGCTTTATTGTCATCGCCAACTGCAGTGTTTGATTGTATATTCTCTACTGCAACAAGAATTTGTATTTATCGTCGCTTAACTGGCTAAGAATTTCAATTTAAACTGGAAACCCAAAAAAAAAAAAAAATTAATTGTCTTTAAAGCCGCTTAGCGCGTTTTTATTATCAAAACAAACGTGGGAACAACACTGAAATATGGCGCGTGCAGTATGAGAATGCGAAAGCCAACTGTGTGGGTGCTGTAGACATGATTGACAGTTGTTAACAGCTGCTGAAACGACTACAGAACGACTGCTGAATTGGCTCAGTTCGAGGCAAAACACATTCCGCTGTGCAAGTGGGCAGCATTAATTGCTGATGTAATGAACTGACAAAGTTCGGAAAATACTAATTGGGCGGCAGGCTGCATTGAAATTTGTATTTATTGAAACTGCGTGCGACAAAAAAACTAACAACTGTTTGATAAAATATATTTTGAACTAGGACGATTTATTTAATGAATCTTCTCTCATTAACTTCAAACGCCTGATGCGAAGAGTAGTTTTCAATTAAGGCAAATCCACTAATCAATTCCTAAAACGTAAGCCTGCATTAGGCGCCCAATTGACGTCGAACTCGCAACGGAATGGGCCGACGAGTTTTACGCGCCATTGCGCGTTGTGGCCTATAACAATCAATTAGAAGCAAATAAAAATGCCAAACTATGGTTAAAGAACGGCCGTAATAGTCACCGCCAACAAAAACAAAAGCGATATGCAGCAACAACACCAGCCACGCCATACGATGGCTGAGGTCAAATAGCTGTCTAATAGATCGTTCTGATCGATTGGCGACGTTTAACTGGTGAACGTTTTGTCTCCGCTGTCAGAGTTGGGTGAGCGATATCGACGCTTTTGTGGCAGCTATATGTATGTATGTAAGTGCGAGCAGAGTATCGCTTGACATCAACGCTTAATAGCAGCAATAATGTGGAGGCAATATTGCCACGATCAGTGATGGGGATCCGACGGTGATTGCCATTTACGGTCAAAGCTCATAATTTACAATTTCCGAAACAAGCAACAATACATTCAACAAGCAGACGATGGAAAATGAAATTTGTGTATGCTGGCGGAGGGGGAGGTGGAGAAGCGGAGGAAAAAAAATATATAAAAATGTTGTGCAACATGACACACTGGCGCGCCACAAGCGGGAGTGGCCGCAAGCGAGCGAGTAAAACTATAAAGCTTCTCGAACGCGCATTTAACAATTCCTCATTTACAGTTGACAATTTACACAATTAACTGCGCTGCTGTGAAAGCAAAGAATTTCGATTGGAGGTGAATACGTTGCTTTCGCTGTTTTCCATATTTCCCCCTCCCTCCCATCAAAGGTGTAATTTTGCTTGTCAGCTGTCAGCGACATGCAGAAACAACAACGGAAATATCAATTTGGGCCCGCTGTTGAAGGGAGGCGGCGCCGACATATGGCTGTGGCATGCTGTACATTTAAATATGTGCATGTGGAACGTAAGATGGATGGTTGGATGGTTGGATGGTCTTACCCACTGACAGTGTCTCTGTGGCACAGTAAAGGATATTCAGCTATTCAGTTATTCAGCAAAACATTACTACTTGCTCCAAAGTAGCGACGACTGTGCTTCTGGCTTCTTCAAGTTGTGAGTAAGCGGCATATTCAGCTAATTAGTATGCTACTCGTCGCTTGACAAACACGTCGCTAAGGTCAAGCATTGCTTCGGCTAAACGAGGAATGTTGCGTGTAAGTGTGTGTATCAACTCACTTTATTGCTTATCAGTCAACTCGTATCGCTTCGGCTGCTCGATGGCGTCAAAGTGCGGACCCAAAGCGACTCTAGACTTCAGTTGGTAGACTTTGATTAAATGCATTCCACTAATTTAACTTGAAGATATTTAATACGTAAATAAAATGAGTTAGTTTTGCCGCTTCAGAAGCAGTTAATTTTTTTTTTTTAATTTTAATTTTGATCATCGCAGAAAGTACACGTTTTTAATAAGCTAAAATGTAGTATATAACCAGAGACGGCAGGCTCAGGCACCAGCTGTATAAAATAGAGCTCCCCAAGTTGAAGGACTGTAGCTTTTGTGGGCTGTAAAAGTAAACCTTCAAACATTTATTGATTGTGTGAATGAGAGCGTAAAAATTGTTCGAGACTTTTGCATTTCGAGAACGACTACGATCTCCATCGATCAACCTGGAGATGAGGTGAGAATTAGCAGCATAGTTTTAGCTAAGTGGCAACACTGAAATATCCAAATATTATGAAAAGTTCTAAGCGGCTTCGTAATTTCTGGTAGTTCTCCCCGGTGTTCACTACGCGTTGCCAAATTAAATGTGACGGGGGGTGGAATTTTTAATCAGTTTTCTTCAATTTTGTCATAAATTTAGTTACCAGCTCGAAGCTCTGTTTTTTTTTTTTCTTTTTGATAATCCTTTTTTATTTTTGCAAACAAAATTCATTCGACGAATAGTTGATTTGAACAGACAACCAATGCAGGACGTCAAAATAAAATTAGTGTGTCGAAGAATAAATCACTGTTACCCACTCAACTACTCGAAAGATGTGCCGAGAGCATAAAATTACCTTAAAAATGATTCGCATAGCATTTATTGAAAAAAAAAAAAATAGCAAACCTTCTAACCGAAAGCCGCCAACACACACACACACACACACACATTTGAACGTACATTCTTGTAGATCAATGTGTATAGCAAATAGCTCATTTAAATATTTATTTGCGCACAAGCAATGATCACCACGCGTTGCGCATGCGGATAGAATTTTTATCAGACGAAGAAGAAGTTAGAACAACCGCTCGAGGATTGTTACACACAACACATACAAACAAATGCCTGAAGTCAATGATGATGATGATGATTGTTCAACAGAAAATGTGTTGGTCTACAAAAAATTGTTGAACAAAATTTGGTTATTTTTGATTTTGCCTTAGAAGCCTTAAGCCAGCCGTCGGTCAGTTGCCGCTACCTGGCATTGTTGCATGTAGCAGTTGGCAGTTGGCAGTTGGCGGCTGGGTCCCTCGACGATTTATTTGTTTCCTGTTTAGTTCAGAATTCATCAATTTCAGACCTTTTGCGTACAAATTACTGGTTTCAGCGCTGAGTGTGTGTAGGATTTTCGATATAATCGCCTGCAAATGAGTGACTTAGCACAGGCCCTGTTTTTTTTTTGCTCTTGCGAATGCCTAAAAAAACCTTGGCATTAAATGACTACAGAGCAAAAATTGCCGGAATAAGGAGTGAAATTGGCAGTTATTGAGCGTTCGACTAAGTACAGCTGACTGTGCGGTGTAAATAAAAAATACAAAAAAAAAAACAAATTTTAACTTCGTAGTCGCGTGAGAAACTCCCTAATAATTTGTGTTTTCTCACTCAATTAGACGTGCATTTCAAAACTATTCCACTGAGCGTTTTGCGGGCACTCAAACGTTGCTGTCGCGCCATTATTTTTAAAGACCGTTGAAAGGGCGTTGCCTTCCGTCGACGTTAAACAATATCAAATATTGAATTTAGTCTCGTTGTTGTGTTTTATCTTTGTTTTTTTTTTTTATTTGCGCGTTGTGTGGAGCGTACAGACAGCGCTAGAATGGGCCCACTAGCAGACTGGCTTATCATTAAACAAATATCGGCGTTAATTCACTTGTACAAGCGTGTTTGACATTCTTCAGCCCGTTTTTCGCTTTCCACTCACCACAAAGTGATAAAGCAAATCCAACTAAATAAATTTGAACAAAGGCTACAAATGCCGAAGCAATAAGTTTGTTTTTGTCGACCGCTCGTTTTATTGCTCGTAAACATTCAGCCCACACGCTTGCGCATGCGCAACTCTCCCAACAACAAACTTTATGCGCCTAAGTTTTTGCTTGCAGTTCCTCATTTTTTGTGTTCTTTTGAGGCGACGCCATGGCAGTCAGTGATGGAAATTTACGATCGCAAAATGTTCGAATGCATAAATTGGCAATGTGCGCAAGTGTCAAAGGGAATTGATTGGCGGGTGTAAAGTTGAGAATTTACAATTTTCACATTTGGAGATCAGAGTTTTTTTTTTAGTCAGGACTAACATTGGAAACCGAAAGCTCAGTGCTACAAATACAATTTATCGCATTTAGGTAAGGATTTATGGCCACATCAAAGTTCGCAATTTTTGTTTGTTGTATTTGTAAATATTTAGATTTATTAAAACGAGTTTGCAGTTGAAATACAAATTTTGTAATCAGCTCAATCACAACGCATGATTTCATATGTTTGTATAAGCATTGCTTGACAGTAACGCATTCTGGGTATTGTGGAAAGATAATTTTGTCTTTTAGTGAAAAAAAAAAAAAAAAAAAAAAAAAAAAAAAAAAAAAAAACTATAAGAAAACTGCTGCACTACTCTGTACACTACCTGCAAAACACTTGAAGCGATCGCTTATCTCCTTCTTTATAACGTTTACTGCGTTGCCGTCCTACCAACGCCGATCAAGTCATCGCTTGGCCTGCAGCACAACCCACGCACCGGCCGGCACAAGCAGCAACTCGCATTTACTACATTGACCGTCCGTCTGACAAGTCCCGCGTCGCGTTTGAGTCGCGCTTCTGCCACAACTCTTTCATTTTGTCGAATTTTTTGCTTTCCTTCCTCGTTGCTTCGCTTGTTTTTTTGGTCGTCTTTGTGTGTGCGTCTCCTCGGCAGCCAACAGCCACCAGCCACCAGCGAGCGCTAAGATTTTCGACTGTCATTGTTTTCATTGGCCGGTTTTGTAATGCGCACGCCGAGATCTTAAGGCAAGCAATGCAGCTACAAATGTCGCTTCAGTTCCATTTATTTTTTTCGACGCCGCCACCTGAGATGCGGTCATTGATACGCAACTCTGCGCCTACACCTTCGAAATATGCTAGTCGGCTGTTATTGCATTTGTTAATATTTAAGACCAAACATTTCGGTCTTTGCTCCGCATTGCTGCTCTTACTGCGGCTGTTAACGCAGCGAAATATGTACACAAATATTTATGTCGTTTGTAGTCTGCATTTGGTTTTCTCTTCGCTTTTCTATGTCGTTTTAGTGATTGTGTAACACATTCCTGAGCATTATTGCTCTAAAGTACTCAGCGCTCTGCCACGAAAAGACGAAACCAAAAGGTATAAGACTTCGTTGTTTGTTCATAGCATTTTTGAGATTTGTTCTTTAATTTTTATGAAGAATTTTTGTTTTCGTTTTTTATTACTTTGATTCTTTATGCAATTTGAGACTTATTTACCTCTTGGTTCCACGCGGCTTTATACTGGTTGCCTCAGCAATGTTTCTACACTTTTTATCACTCGAGTTTTTTTCAACGCGTTTTTTCATTGCTTTTGTCACGTTTACACTTGCCTTACATTGCTTCGAGTTGACTCACTGCGTTGTTCGTTTATTGCTTGTATTTCTTTTATTTGTCTATGCCAGACCCACCTTCGCGTTTGGCGTGTTAATAATAAACCGAAATTTCCTGTCAACAAGTGGCAGGCAACAAGCTACTACTGCGCTTTACCATAAACACGTACTGCTCGTACAAAAACAAAAACAAAAAAATCAAGAATAACGATGAAAATCCACAAAAAATTACGTTATTCTAGGCAATAAAAGCGACAAAAATATTTTAGTTCAAAAGGAGTTTGAACATAAATTCAGAAGCTTCTCCGAACTGCCATGACTTGCGACCCGTCATTCATTTAAAGCCACAGATTTATAATAGTTTTTGTGTGCGTTTGTCAATGAAGTTTCCACAAAATCCATCAGTCTAATTTCGTTTCCTCTCGCTTGCATGTTTGTCGCCGCGCCACTTGGCGGCATTGTTGTCTACTTCGCTCACTACTATCGCCCCTCCCACTCTGCACCGCCGCAACGCTCCATTTTCAACACTTCCTTCTGCGCTTCTGTTCAATAACTCCGTAACTGCTGCTGCCATCGGCATGGCTTCCTCGCTGCGGTTAGTACAAATATCTGAGTTGCATGAAGCGTTGAGCGCTTGTATGAATGAAATACCTTTTACACACACACACACACACACACACAAGTACGAGTATTTGTTGCACAAATTATGCGCATCATTAGAGCGTTGCAACGTATGCTTGCTATGCCACCGCCACCGCAAAACAAGCAAGCAAACGGCTGTAAAAAAATTAAATCCAAATGAATGTTGCAAAGCGCTGGCATCTGCAACCGCAACCGCAATCAGTTAGTTAGCCGGCAAAATAGTTAGTTAGTTAGTTAGTCAGCAGCAACAATTGCGCTCGCTGCTCACCTTTCGACAGTTAGGCGCGCATAGCTTTGGTTGCAAGTAGCGGTAAAGCGAAATGGGGAAAAATGGCTTGTGACGCCCAAAACTCACATGCGTTCTTTGACACGAATGATGTCATACAGAGGGCGGCGTTTTTGCAACAAAACAGCCATCGTCAGTCGTCGCGAAGACTGTTGGCCAGCTAATGCTGCTTTGGTTGCACAGTTGCACTTTTGTAGGTTCCCAGCTTTGATTTTGCTTTGTCTAACGCCGCTGAATGCCACCGTTTTGAGTGTGTTCGCCTTGTGACCTGGCATTTGGTTAGTGTTTATAAAAAACAGGGTTGCATTTGTGTTGATGTTTCAGCTGAGGTTATGTCGCGTTCACCTCGAGAGTTGAGCTCATTTTGCTCACTTTTCCAGGTCTGCCGATGCGTTTTAAGAGTTAAACACTCAATCAGTTGAGGGAGATTCAAGTCAGTGACTGTCAGCAACTGTTGAAGGCACTTTAAACCATAACTGGTATCGTACACGTTGAACGACTGGTCGCTGGTGGTCAAACTTTTGTAGTGTCAGACCAAAGCGCACGGGAAATCCTATCGTTGATTAGCTGCAACGCCACAGCATTCTACAAGCGCTTATTCTAAAAATCTATGTAAAAGTTTGATGCGATGCTAGCTTGTGGTGGCTATGCCTCTTACATTTAAGAAGGACCAAAGGGAATTTCATAAACTCACACAGAACCCTCAAATGTTGCAAAATAACAAAACGGTAAAACTCTCTCGGTTCCCTTTAAGGTCTATAACTTTTCCTTGCTTTTTATTTGAATCCCAATCCTAGAAAACTCTTCCACGTTCGGAACAACCTCTTCCAACTACAAGAATTTATTACAAATTTGCTTGCGCGGCTTTCCCGTTGAATTGGCAGCGAACCGACCGTTGTATGCTTGAATAAATGAATGAATGAATGAATGAATGAACGATTGAACGGATGCGCTGCATAGCTGGGACGCGTGAGCTGCATGGCCCACGCATATGAGGCACACCCATGCAACGACTTAATTAAGTTGAAGGCAAAAACAAAACAAAAATGTAAAATAAAAGAAAGAAGAAGCTGATCACAACGCGAACCATGTGAACATATGTATGTAAAATGAGAATAACAACGAATAGGAATGTAATAAATGCAAAACCTGGCGAAGACATACAAAAAAAAAGTGGAAAAGCGCAGAAGACCCGAGTAATGCACAAAACGCGCAACGCCAATGCTCAGCGTACAATTACACAACCGCAGTAATCACAGTCGTGTGTGCGCTCAATAATAATTCAATCAACTTGCATGTGACGCGCGCGCTTGCTGCCTTTACTGGAGAATGTTTTTGCATTGCAAAGTAAAAAAATAAAAATAAAAATAAAAACACAAACACGTCACTCATTGCGGTTTCCGCTGTGTTGCGTTGCGCTCCTTTTACTCCTTCACCACCACTTTGGCTTGGTATTCGGTTGTCAACACTCGCAGTGCAAACGCAATGACAATTAAAATAAAATGCGCGCCGCGAGTGGCTGTGCGAAGCTGGGAGCTATGCGATTGTATGTTCACAGGCGTGTAACGCCGCGCACTAATCTTTGTTGTAATCATTGTTCGGTGGCTTGTCGCCAGCACATGTACTCGTAATTATGGCGAATTACAGTCGTAGCAAGCGCGGTGGCGCTGATTTGTGTGCATATTGCACGAGCGAGCGCGTGTGGCATGTTGCGCTATGGCAACGCCAAGTGGCATGCCACCCCTCTCCAAAATGATAACGCGGTGAGCGCGCTAAACGTTTGTTATGGTCATTTTGTGGTCAAATCTTAAATACGTGTACATAGAAGCGCAGAAGACGCAGCAGGTTCAAATTAATTTACATAAATTTTTGCAATAATACATTGAATGCGGTTGTTGTTGTTGTTGTGTGTCTCGGCAACACCTTGCAACAACTCGCTTTAAATAACGAAATTAATAAATTCACGCCATTTAAACGAATGGACAAGCAAATATGAACGCGTGGGTTAGTGGTGCAAGGAAACTGCTGCACCAACAACATACACTGAGATGTTGCATGCGGCAGTAGCCAACGTCAGTTGTGTAGCGTGAATTACCGGCAATGTTCTGCATTTTGCGCTCGCCTACTAGCCGCCGCCGCCGCCACCAGCCATCGCTCCGCACTCTGACACTCTTTTGTTTAAATAAAGTTGTGCATCTTTTTTGCTTGCAACTGTCTGCAGTAGCAAGTGAGGCACTCATTTAAGCGCAGGCGAAAACTTTAATTTGCTGTAATTAACTACAAGTGGGAAGTGAGTACTTTGCGAGTTCATTAATATGGCGGCGGACAACTTAATTTAATGGCCAATTTTTGCCAGCACCAACAGTGCTCACTTAAGCGTACAACATGTTGCAAGTACACGGTGGAGATGATAAACATAGTAAACAACAACACAGCGCGTTCTTGTGAGACATTTTTCCTTGCAAACACTCGAAGAAGCGTTAAATGGTAGTTGAGTGAGGCGAAAATAAATTTTGAAAGAGTTGAAGTGGAAACTGTCTGATCGCAAGTGAAGAAGAAGCACAAAGCATTAAGTAACGTTGCTGAGGAAACGATGAGACAAGAAAAGAAGAAATGTTTTAAGTATTAAATATAAACAAATTGGAAAAAAGCTAACCAAATAATGAGTTTTCTATTTTGCAAAACCAAAACTTCATTACAAAAAAAGTTAATAAAATAAATAAATACATAAATAAAAGCTTTCTATAACCCTCTAGAAATGAGAAACTTTCCTCCATGCAAGTGACACAATTTTTAAAGAACCATGGAAACAGCCGCTTTCGAACTTTGTCCGCCCCAAAATGTATTAGAAGTAATTGAAACACTTTTAGAACACTGTTGTAATGTGGAAAATGAAACGGCAACCTTAATTTCGCATCCATTTTCGTATCGTTCTAATTTTCTTTCTACTTATGCAATTAGAATACAACATGAATTTCAACAAAATCGGTTCAGAAATACTACTTTTATAAATAACTCGACTCCAGCGCCACCTATCTGAGACATTTTTCGCAGAGATGTTTTCCTTCCGCTTACCAAATACTTACACCAGCGTCACCTATCGAGATTTTCTCTTTTCGAAACATTTTTTCTGGTGAAAAGACAAACACAAATAAAAACTTCAACTTAAATCGAACAATGGGCGTTTAGACGTACGCAATTTACTTTTATATAAATAGCGATTAAATTAATTTAAAAAAACATTAGAATCAACTCATTCTTGCTTATCTCAAATTTAAGGAATTTTATTTGCTTTCAAACGCACTCGCAACAAGATGCCACATTTTTCACACCCAAATGAATCTCTACGCTTCTCGCCTCCTGCTCTCCATTGCCATTCATCAGCCAGTGGGCATCCATAAAAATGTCTTTTGTCACCTCCACGACATTCACCTTCAATTTGTGATTGCGTTGGCATCATAAAATTCAAACGATAGACAAATTAATTACGTCGGACCACCAAGAATTGAAATGCTTTTACCTGCCACTTCCGTAGGTAACCACTTTCAAAGCAAAAAAAAAAAAACAAAACGAAAATGAAATATCAAAGCATTTTAAGAAGTGCCACCAATATTTCAACAACCAAATAAATGTATTGTGTTTTGTAAGCAGCAACGCGCTATGCCACCCCCCCACCTTGTATACGCTGCTGACTCGCCGGGTTGGCTGGGCGGTGGTGAGTTGAAAATTTAAATTTTGGTAACTTTTTAGAAAGCTTGTAAATGTGTTGCCTTGTATGTTGTTGTAAAGCCTTTGTTGCAATGCCACTTTAATCAATACATTGTGTTGTTGTAATTTTCTTTCTTCTTGTTTCCCCACTCTGTGGTACATTAGTGCCACATGAAGTGGCAGCGCTTGAAAGGTGTGAAGTTTGCATGTAAAGATTGCAAGGATGACTACAAAATTTCGAATGCAATCGAACAATAAAATAAAAAAATCGTCGTGGTGGGTCAGCTTTTGTGTGAGGGATATCGCTTGCGTGCTCTTCCATGGATGAAGTGACAAATATTTTAATTTTTGAATACATACAGATTGGTTAAGATCGGTCAGAAGATGCGAGAAATGGGACGAGGTTGTGGAACCAAATGACCAGAAAATACTCTTCCATTTCGTCAAAGCTTAACTTACTTACTCACTTAATTGGCTCAACAACCGCCTAAGCGATTTTGGCCGAGCTACGAGGTAGGCATAGCATGCCAGTTACTTCTTTATTTTGATAACTGGCGTCAATTGGAAATACTAAAGGTACCCAAGTCCTTTTCCACTTGATCGCTCCAACGCAGAGGATGTCTATATTTTCCTCTGCCACCACCAGCATGTACCGCGTCGATAATCTAAGGGCCTGGAGCTATTTCATCCATTCGAACGACGTGACCTAGCCAGCGGAGCCGCTGATTCTTAATCCGCTGCACTATGTCTCCGTCATTGTACAGCTCGTACAGCTCACCGTTCCATCGTCTGCGGTAGTCGGCGTCGCAAAGTCGTAAAGGTCCATACATCTTTCGTGGAATCTTCCTCTCGAACACTCCAAAAGTCCTCTCATCTGAAATCGACATCGTCCAAGCTTCTGCGCCATGCAATAGGACGGACATAATGAGAAACTTATAGAGTGTCTTTTTTTTCGTCGAGCGAGAACTTTGCTGCTCATTTGCCTACTCAGTCCGAAGTAGCACTTGTTGGCAATAGATATTCTCTGTTGGATTTTAATGCTGATGTTGGTATTGTTGTGAATGCTGGTGCCTAGATACACAAAGTTCTTTACTTTTTTGAAATTGAGTGAATGTCCTGACTGTCTATTTGATGACATGGGATACTTTGTCTTGCTCTCGTTTACCTCCAGACCCATTCGCTTCGCTTGTTTATTCACTTTGGAAGAGAGGACAGAACTAATTGCGCGTTTGTCGAGGTCGAATGTCGTCGCCAATATCGTCGGCGTGCGCTAGCAGTTGTGCACTCTTATAAATGATGGCGCGTTACCCTTTCAGTTCTGCGGCTCGAATTGTCGGCACCTCGTTTGGTATGAAACGACTCGGAGAGATCCTTCCCAATTCTGACGGAGCTGGTGGTGTTGCTCAACGTCATTTGTTTTTAAATATGTGTTTAAATTATCTATTAACTCTACGCTCTACTATTTGCTCGTTCTAAGCGCGTTTTTTTCCACTTGTCACGTTTTCTTGTGCAACTTCTAATTGCAACGACGACTGCCACATGCCGTAATTGTGATTTGCGCAAACCAGCAATTAATGTACCAAATTTGTGCTTGCCACCACTGCTACCCACTGGCCATTTGCCGCCCCAATAACCACGCAAATGTGTCGCTAAAGTTTCAAAGCGCTTTCCATTGAAATTAAACGCGATTTGGTATAACTGATTTGCTCGCAAGCGAAATCATTAAAAAAAAAAGTCGCAAACACCAGCAACTACAGTACTTAATAACAGTCCAGTCGACTGGCGCGTTGTTGGTGCACTAAAAAATGCGGCAATCCAGCGGAGCAGCGGCCAAATATGGCAAACAATGGCCTCATAATTTCCTATGCCACTTGCAACATGCCAACAGCAACTGCAATATTCAACTTCCAACGGAAAATAACAAATACGCCAACGTCGACGTTTCCTCAGCCACAGCCACACAGTCTCAGGTTGAGTCGCTTTTGCTTCTCTTGCCAATTTTCGTTTGTGAATTTCAATTTGAATTTTCTTTTGGCCAATCAATGCGGTTCGATTTGGTGCACTTTGCGCCTTTATTTTGTCGGCTTTCCGCTGTAGTCGCAACGCTCCAAGTTGTGTTGTTGTTGCGGTCGGCATCCTTTTTCGGAAAAGTGCAATTTAATTTGCATCGCATTGCCGTACCGACAAAACGTTGGCGGCATAATCAAAAATGTGCGAGCACTTTTTGCCAAGTAAATAATAGCTTTGTTGCTATTTTTCATGCTCTCCGTGTTATTATTTGTATGTCAGCTTGCCACTAACGTCCACTTAATTTGTGTACGACGCGAGCATAGCATAGTTTTTGTGCGCAATTGTGATTGCGATCGCATTTCGAAATTTGTGGCATGCGCTGGATTTGTGAAAGCGCGTTTACCAGCGCCGACCAACGTCCGGTGGCCGAGGAGCGTTGAGCGCCGAGCGCTGATGCCAAAGGCGCCAACAGGTCGCATTCTTTCGGTTGCTTAGTGTTGAGAATGTGGCGGGGACGTGGGCGGTGTTGGTTTTAGTTGCAATTATAGCAAATTTTCATAAATATCAAACGCCAGAAACTTAATGGAAAAAAATTTCACTTAAATTTTTTTCCTTTTTTTAATTTTTAGATGGAAGATTGAGTGTTGGAATGTGATTGTACCTACTGAATGTTAGCATATTTTTAATGCCCCAATAACTGTTTGCTATTCCAAAGAAAAAAGTTGAAGACTCTCGGTCTTTACTCTTCAAAATATTTCAAAAATATCCCCAGTTAGTTTAAGGTTCGGTCCACATTATAGTAAAAGCGTCACAGTCACATGGAGAATATGTGACTCGCGAGTGGAGTGTAGGTACACATTTGCCTTAGCTGCTGCGGCTGCGCGGTATTGAGACGCAGTTATTTTTAAAGAACTCACTACAAAAATCTTTTCGAAAGGAAGTGATTTTTTTTTTGTTTTGTTTTCAAAGCAGCTGCTTTCCCATACGTTACAATTATAACTTTTTCAGTTCATATTTATGAACCAAATACTTTTACGGACACACTCGCGTGCATTGGTTGCTTTTTTATTTTCGTTAGTTGTATTTTTAGTGGCCAAAAGTGGGTTACATTTAATTGCCAAAAGCATTTAATACTTAAAAAGCAAAAAATAACAAAAACGTATTTGCAGCGCGCCTGCAGCATCAAAGACCCAAAAAGAGACAAACAATTATAAGACGAAGCTCAAAAATAGAAAATTTGAAGACAACAAAAAGGCGAGAAAAAAAATATGTGGAGCAATGAGTCCACGCAATGTGCATTTTTGTGCGCCGAAGGCAGGGCAAACACATACACAAACATACAAACATATGTACATGTGCGTGTGCATGTGTGTGTTTTATGTAGCAAAAAATGATTTGCTGTTGGCGTTGGCGTTGGCGTTAACGTTGGCGGCGGAAGGTGTTGTCAGTTGCATTCAACAGCCAACCAACCAACAGCTGTTCGTCAGTTTTGGGCGCGCGGCCATTTAAGGGCTGACAACTGACAAAAGCACACAGAAACATACATGAATACATACATACGTACTTGCATGTGAGTATGTAAGCCTTTGCTGGTGCACCAAAAATGCTTAGAAGGCAACAACTGGCAGAAATGCAAGCCTGGGTGCTGAATGCGCCGCCCCGGCGTAAAGTTGCATGAATTTTAATGCGCTGTTCACCATAAAAAAGAGTTCACTTTCAAGCACAAGGCAGCAAATTACAAGTTGAACGAACACCTGTGCCCAAAAATGGCGCAATAATAACAGCAATTCTGTAGGAAATTGACAAAAAAAAAAAAACAAAAAAAAAAAAAAAAACTGTGACAAATGTTCATTCAGATGGTGAAAGGCAGTCGAAAGCAAATTGGTCATAGTTTAAAAGTGATAAGCTTGCAGTAACTTCACATCCGGCAGTTGTTTTGCAATAGATTTTTCAAATTATGTCAACAGTTAGGAGGATCAGCCAAGAAATTCCTGTATACTCAGACTTTAGGACTCGCCTTTTATTAAGAATAACTACATAATTAACTAAAAAAAATTTCAATTTGGCTAAAGCTTCATTTGCGCACTTATTTGTTGGAAATGCAACCGCTCAAATATTTTACGAAATACTTGAAAAAATATTGTTTTGAAATAAAAGTGCTGCCCACGTTTCGAATGTTCAAAAGCAAAACTTGCGCCCACTTTTTTAGGCACATCATATTTCTTTAGATATCTCTTTGTTTTTTAGTTATTTACTTTTACTACTTCTTTTTATATTTTAAGCTTCATTTACCTTCTGCATTGCTCGTTTTATGGCACTTTTATCATTTTAATGTTTTCACAATAAACAATTTAATGTTGACTTTTATGATTTTAACTTTCGATCTGCCGCTGCCACCAACTCATTATAATTTTTTTTTTGTTATAGCAATTTTTTATGCCCAACAGTTTTTAATGCTTTTTATTAGCTAAACTCATAGGTATGTAAATCGTTTGTGTGTGAGTGGTCAATGCTTTTGTCGACAATTCAATTTGCTGACTTTTATGGCGGATAATATTTCAAAGAATATCAAAGCAAATTCTTAATTTTGAAATTTGTATATTTTATGTGGCGTGAATGCATATTCACAGACATTTGTTAAAAAAAAAATTATGTTTTATTTTGTAGTTAGTTGAAGCGTGGGTCAAAGTTGGTCAATTAATTCATTGCACCGAAAAAAAAAATATTTACAAAATTTTAGGGGTTGATTATTATTTAAATTAAAGCGATTTCCAGTTAAATAAAGTAAAAAATGCTCAATCCATTAAACCCTTTAAGGGACTCGCTGAGACAAAGAGTGTGTAGGTGTGTGTGCTAGAACAGTGGTTTCCATAACTAATAGCAGCAATAAAAACAAAAAAAAAACACATTATAAGCTATCACATACAATTCCCGTCGATATTGAATTTAATTTATCAAAAGTTGTCATTTGTAGTTTTATTTTTGTTGCTGTTTCACAGCGTGTGGAATGTTTATTTGCGGCGCGGCTGAAGTAGAAAACCCGTAAAAGATAACTGAAGATGCACAATCAAGCAGCCAATGAGTTTCAAAATATTTTCAAATGCTTTTATTTAATTTTTTTTTTTTTTTTATCAAACTCCAACGTTCCGCTAAGCTATGATTTTCGTTTCCAATGTGATTTATAGTTTTCAATTTAAAAATTCTCAAAAATAAAATAAATAAAAGTCGCCCACACGTTAAAACGTTTAAAGCCGCTAAGTACCGGCAATAAAACTGAATATTCGTAAATAAGTGTGGCAGTGCACGATTCCCTAAAATTAGTGCCGCGCGCGATGGGCACCACGCGGCTAAGAAGATATAGCCGCAGGTGAATTATTTTACTCGGCTGATTACCTACATACATACATACAAATGTGTCTAACTGTATGCCTGGCTGCGCGCTATCGACCAATCTTACTTCTTGGCCTGGCCCCAAAATAATTGCCTCTGTCCGCCGGCCGTTATTAGGCGCGGCGACGAGCGTTTCGACTCGCAGCTTTTGTTGTTATTCAATGCCTAACTGTCATTCGAATAAAATTAGTTTAAATTAATTGGAAATCATTTAAAACTGCTAGCCGACTAGACAACCGGCAAGGCTCGACGCGCAGGTAGCTCGACAGGAACGTCAATGAACAGCTAAAGCGAAACGATCATAAAGAAATCATTTAAGTAGCTGCTGCTGCTGCTGCTGTTGCTTGACAAACCTGTTGCCGGCATTCATATGTAAATGTGTGTGTGTGTTTGTGTGTCAAACATGTATTCTTAAACGCACTCTTTAAGTATGGCTTGTCTCGTAAATCGTCGATGACTTCTTACGAGGTGTTGAAGTGTAGCCGTCGGAAGAGTGTGTCAAGCCGCGCGTGGGCAACTAAGCGAACCACGAATTATTAAAGAATATAAACGCAAATTTATTTTAGAACAAAAAAAAATACGAGTGGAAGAGGTTGCGCTGCATTGATTAGCCATTATGCAGCCAATGAACTTTTTACCAGCCATTAAGCGACTCTAAATGTTGGCTTTTACAATGTTCAGATATTTAAAATGTCTTACAAGAACACAAAACTAAAAAGCCGCATATGAATGACGCATAAATTACATAAATAGTTTGTCGTCTCACTAAAAACTGTTAAGCTTCTCCTCTGCAAGTGTCGCGTTTCATTCATAACTTCGTCAGCCATCAGCGCTAAATTTCAGTCGCCACTCTTAGCATTTAACCTTCCCAAAGCTCATCACAATTTGTTTCATTCAATACTCAAAATGCTAAACACAGGCATCAGGCACTGTTAGCAAGTTAAGCGCTTTGGAGCTTTGTAAAAAATAAAAATAAAAAAATAAAAGATATTTTAACAAAGTTGGTCATTATCTCCTGAGACAATTTGATTGTCAAATAAATTCATTCATAATTCATATTTTTTATTGTTTGTTGCAGCAGAAGTATCGTTCAATGAATGAAACACAATACAAAATCCGAATGAATGAAATCGCGTGTATACCTTTGAATTTATTGAACTAACTTTGTATGGTTGTGCGCTTTTCATGCAGGAAACGAATATTCTTTGAGTTCAAAATTTCATTGATCGAACTGTTCTTAGAAAACGAAGAAAGAAGTCCACACTTCAGATAGAGCGATCAGATGGGGGCTATCAATATACGGAGAAACTAAAAGTTAGCGGATATTTCAAGCTCTTAGGATTATTTGATTAACGATTTTAAAGGCCGAACATAAGACTAAAGACGGCGCAGCGCCGAAAAACAATCCCATACTTACTGAGAAACCCACCCTTTGACTAAAATGAAATTACGCAGTTTAAAGTACCGCTTTACTCTCTAGGGTCCACACTCACTTTAAATGTTGGCCATTGCCTGTCGATCATCCCACCATTTAGTTATGCATGCCAACACCTTGAGCAGCCGAGCAACCATTAAAACTGGAATAAATAAACCAATCTGCGTTTGTGTCACCGGTGACATTTCCCAGAGAGAGAGAGGGAATCGCACGAAAGCAAGACTTGCAAGAAAACATTAAAAGAATACAAAGAAGTCAGAGCAATGTACCATAAGTGGAGCATTCCGACTAAGTAAATCGTATAACAACAGCAGAGCAAACGTTATTACAATGTTGCGAATGGCCAGAGTATTACAGATGCAATAGTCACAAACAAACAAACAAAGAGGAAATAAAATGGAATGAGAAAATATGCAGTGTGAAAAATTCCAGGCACAGCATGACTTGTTGACAATAAAAAGTGACATTAAAACCGCCAAAATAAAACAACAAACGCAACAATCAGCGAAGCAAAGACTACGCTTTGTGTTCCAGAGACCAACAACGTGGCTTGGCTGGTGTTGAAACTTACCTCGCTGTGACAGAACGGGCGAACGGGCATTGAGCGGCTGAAATGTGTCGCTTACTGCTGCTCGCTTGGGGTTTAGCTTGCAACATAGTTTGCAAAAGAAGAGCGCAAGCACACGAAAGCAACACGCAAAAAGCATACAAGAAAAATTGCAGATACAATAAAAAAATAAAAATTAAAAAAATTGAAAAAAAACACATCAACGAAGTACTGCAAGCGAGAAGAATGCCTGCAACGTGAGTCATGCCGTGTCAGCAGTTGATTGCTGAGCATTTTGATGGCGTTCACAATTGAGTTTTGTGATATACTCGTATGAGTGGGCAAAAAAACGAAACTGGAATGTATGAAAGGGAAGGGTAAAGTGGCCACTGAAGAAACGTAAAACTTATTCAGCTTTGTATTTGGGCGAAAATCATTACAAAAAAAAAAACACATGGAAACACCGATTATTTGAAGAACGAAAGAATACTCTGATTTGTCGCTTTGATTTAAAAAACTAAGCGCTGCTTAAGTTTTTAAGTTTCTTATGTAAAAGCGTAGACAAATATCGTAATTTTGTACCATTAAGTAGCAATGGAAACCTCTTCAATGCCATGAAAAAAAAAGGCGTAACACACAAGCATGGCTTAACTCGTGAATCCACAATCATCGAATGTGCAAGTTACATCAAGCAGCTGAATTTGAGCGGTCCAAAGCGAAAGCCGGTGGCAAAATCAGCGCACAGGAACTTAAAATCAACAACTTTTCTTCTTGAACTTTTCAGGCTTCCGAAAAATGTAACATCTGTTGTAAATCGATGTCAACAACTTTTTCTAGGCACAAAATCTAAGCTGCAATCACAATGGAAATGTATTTACATATACAGACGGATCAAAATCAGCGTGCAAGAGAACATTTGCAGTCGTCAACAACAACTGGACACCTCCAACCTTTCTGTGCCGTTTTCACGGCGGAAGCAACGGCACTCTTACAAGCAAGTATTTTCGCCAAAAATTCAAAATAAAAATATATAATTTGCACGGATAGCAAATCAGTAGTAGCAGCTTTGCAAAACCCAAGTTATGATAGCATTATATTGAATAGAATACAAGATTTGGGTCCCAAGACACTCTGGAATCCCAGATAGCGAAAAAGCAGATCAAATAGTGGAATATGCTTTGAAAGCAAGAACGATAGAATACAAGATTGGCCTTCCCGATGAAAAATGATGTGAAGCAAAATGCGTGCAACGTCACGAACATGTTTTTACTGAGAATCGGAAGAAATTGCAAACAAAAATGTGAGGTTAGGTTCTGCTAGGATTTGTAAATTTTAAAGTTCTTACCAATTTCGGCACTTTATGCAACATATTTATATTCAAATAACTTCATTTATGCTCTGTCTTTAATTGGAGATCTTTAAAAAAACACTGCAGAGTAACATTAGAAGCTTAACTTGCAACTAAGTGCGCAGTTACACCTTCACATCGTTTTTAGCGAGTTTTATAGCCCCGTATCATTGATAGATTCTGTGAGTAAACACTTAACACTGCGCACTTCATGTTTAATAACTTTATTTTAAATAAAATTGCTTTTAAGCATTGAATTTAAGCACAAACAATTGTATGCTTACAAACATACAAACAAAACTAACCGCGTTCTGTGACGTAGCAACCACAGCTGATTCTAAACTAAATAAATACAATACGCCAATTAGTGATGGACGAGACCGAGATGTTTAAACGATCGAGAGAATCGCTATCGTTGCAAAAGAACAATCGAGTCAACAATCGACTCCCTGTCCAACTGTAAAATCGAGATGTTTTTCGATTGTTTCGAGTCGACTGGCTTTTGATCGACGACGTCGTGTCAACTCCTTCAATAGCTTTCGTAGACTTGTGCAGGTGCAAGACTTGATAATATTGAAAGTGTAGATATTCGAGCGTTATTTTAAATATATTTACATATTACAGACAAATTTATATATTAAAAATATTGTTCGAAAATGCAAAATGCCTCGCTGTTTTAAAATATCAGTCATATGGGAATTTTGTAATAAAATATCGGATTGTGGCAAGATAACATCGGTTAACTGCAAATTGTGCAATACGAGCTACAAATATTTTGGATATACAACCATCTTGCATGACCACCGCAAAACGAAGAGAGAGAACCATCGAGATGTTTTAACAATCGCTGGCCAGAAGCGAGTCCGAGATGTTTGGGTCGATTGTTTCGATTATTAGCTAATTTAAGCATCACTATTCGCGACTGACAAATCGTCTTCGAGAGAAAACATCGAGATATTTGAACAATTGAGACAATCGACTAAAACATCTCTGACTCGCCCATCACTAACGTCAATCCATATTTCCTGTAGTCACTCCTTTCGATGTACTTAACATATCTGACAAAAATCACAAGAAAATGTTTTAACTAAATTCTAAAAAACACTGAGCCGGGAGTGAATGAAGAAGGAATTGCAAAAACTCTCAACTTGCACGCAAATGTGTAAGCTTATCCGTTGAGTATTAAAGCTATTTAAAAAAATGTATTTTAGTTTCTTTTGAAATGCTTTTGGTTTTCTCAATTGCTGTAAGCTCAAATTTTTAAGTTAAACAGAGTGAAATTCTTACTAAAGAAGCTGATATTGTTAACGAACAACAATAATAAGTACGTACATTTGTATGTATGTACATATGTATGTATGTAGACATGGTAATTTCATACTCATATGAATTGGCACTGCGCAAAAAAAAACATGGTGAACAACTCAATTTGCTGACGTCACATCGCATTAAAAACCGACGAGATATCCAAATACCTTTATTTATTGCATACGAAATGGTGAGGGCAGAAGAGGAATGAGACGTGGAGCGAATGACGGCAGTAATAACGAACGTACTTTGCAAATAAAAGCCATACAAGTGGCAAAGTAAAAAAAAAAAGTGACCAGCAAATGTCAAGCAATATTAACACGATTTTCCGCAACGATTAACCGTCGAAAAAACTCGAAAAAAAACAACCTACTATTCATATTGCAGAAAAATATCGTTGCTACAGTGAACGTCAACAACGACCGAGCGAATATCCAACAGAACGCGATGCACGCCACCGTAAAGCAAAAAATTTAGGTTTAGATGCCTACTTGTCTGGGCGCTGGGAGCTAAGGAGAGCTTGGTGTATGGACGAAAACTGACACCGAAAGACAAGCGGCGGGTAGCGCACAACAAGCAGCCAGCTCATTAACGCGCCGAGTTGCCAGTGCGCAGTCGCAACCGCCACAGCCGCGCGTTTTACTAATTTACGAGCGGCACTTAATACAATTTATAAACGTTTGCCAGCACGCACACTCGTGCGCTGTCGGTGGTGGTGGTGTTGCCGAAAATTGCTACACTGCCCCGCCGACAACCATTTTGAAATTATATTTCGACGAGCGATAGCAGCAAAGGCAAAAGGGTTGGAAGGCAAAAAAAAAAAAAACCAAAAAAAAAAACTGCGAAAACGGCAGGTAACATACATAAATAGAGTTCCGCTTGTTAGGATATTGAGTTACAAAGTCGTTGATGAACAACTTTTTTTGGCTTCGATAGGTTTTGCGCAAACAAAATTTCTTGAGGACAAGGAATGGCAAATCGAAAATTGCAATAAAAACGAAAACATTCAAAAACGCGCTCAAAACAAATGAAATAAATTTTAGTGTCTTGCGTGCCATTTCGTCCAGATATTGTATGCGAATTCTGTTTAAAAAAAAAACGCTAAAGATTCTAAATTTATATTGAATGTGTATATGGTGGAACGAAGTAAGTAGTCATTAACATGCAAAAATGTCGTTTCTGAAAATATTTACATTTTTGCTTCTGACAGCAAATCACTTAAGCGTAATGAAATTACATTTTAATCGGCAAAATTTGCTTCAATAGCTTGTTTGAGGGACGACACATTTTTTTAGAATTAATTTCATTTAATGAAATACATAGTTTTTGGTGAATTAGTTAATTTGCATTACAAATGACTTGAAACAAAAAAAAAATGTTAAATAAAAACAAACACTTCAAAATAAAAAAACTATAAAAGTTTCTAAAAATAACTACCTTTCATGCCAAAAAAAAATGTCTACAAGCACTTAGCATTTAAATAAATTGCTAAAAAAAATTAAACGCGTACTTTTTTGAAAATACTTCCACTCTTAATAGAATCTAATTGTTTTTATGTTTACATTTTTGATTCATACACGAAACATATATCCGCAAATAAAATCCCAAAACACTAAATCTCCATACATACTAGTTAATTAAATGTTTATGTGACCAGAACTCACATTAAATCACCGAATGGCGTGTCGACAACACAAAAAAAAAATTCGCACCTCTGGCAGCGGTCAGTAAGCGCGAATGCTTCTTGTTGCCAACTGCTGGCAGCCATTGCACAGCAGGTGGCGGTGAATGGGTTAATTGAGTTGTTGTTAGCGCAATTATCGATCGATTGGCGCCAACAAACAATCGCGAAGCACATCAGTGCCAACAAAAAGCCAACAAAAATGACATTGTAATGAATAGACGCCGCACCAGAGGCGCTGATGCTGAAAATAGTTCGAGATGCGGGTGGCCCAACCTAGCGTTCCGCTCGGCATACGATCGATCGCCAATCACCACCTGTTTGCGTCGAACACACCGCGATCGACTAGCTTTTGCTTAACTAGCGAACCTTAGCGCTTAAATAAATGACTGTTGTGCGTCCTCTAACCGCTCAGCGACGTTTAGATCAATAGCTCATTAAATGATCGCACTACACGATCACTGCTGGATCACTGATCGCGCCGATCACTGCTCATTTAAATTCGTATATACACAATTTCATTAATTTTACCAATTTAATTTGCATGGAATTTTATTAGGTATCCATTAAGCGTTCATTAAAAAAAAAACGAGTGAGATCTTTCGTTTTGTTCGCACGCGTGTGCCCAGTGTCGCTTTTGTCAGCGACTTTTGGACTCAACTATGTACGAGTATGTGTGGCATAAGTTTGTTTGAGCGTTTTATGAGCCAATTACGCTGTCGCTTATAAAGTGGCTCGTTAAGTGCTTTTGTTTTTGTAATTTTGACTTTATAATTTCCTCCTTGGGTTGTCGATTGCTATGCGTTTACTAAGCCTTTTTTTTTAATTTGGGGTCTCTCATACATTTTTAAGCTTTCTAGAGACAAGCTGCCGTGGGCTTCTTTACGACTCATAAAATTCAAATATAATTTTAGAGGACTATAAGAAATGGACTTCTAAAAGGCCTGAGTTTGTGCGAATTTTACTGGCAGTAAAAGAAAAAGTGCTGAAAATGGTTTTTATATAATTCTTGTGAGGTCTGGTATAGTTTAGTTACCTTAGCCAATTCCCAGGTATAGAAAGAAACAAAACATGCTGATACCTCCAGAAAAGATCTAAGCACATTACTTTGTATAATTTTAGTTTTATTGGATAGTCACATCGAATAGAAAACTTGCAATAGACAACTTTTGCAGTTTACGCAAAGTTTTTAACGACCTAGAAAGCTGAGATGATAACGATAACGATTACTCCCCGAACTATATTTGAGTGAGACTTTTAAAGATGAGAGCAAATAATAATTGCAAAATTTCGCTAAGCTTGTCTTCGGTTAGATTTAGAGCGCTCGAAAATATTAACGTAGAATGAGTAACCCTTTTTCCCAACTAAGCAACTGCGAAAGTTAGCGGTCGTTTTTTAATACACTCATATTTACTTAAAATAGAAAAAAAGTGCTGCACTGCATTTCCTAAACTGTTCTAGAATTCTTTGTAATAATCACTTTTTTTTTAATTTTAAGCAACACTTTTATATTTGGTGGAATTTACACTGAGCTCCAAAATTTCGCTTCATTAATTCTGTCTGCATGTTTTCTGCAATATTTTCTTAGAAAAAAAAAATTGTTTACTTCTTCCATAAAATGTCAAAAACAATTTCACTTTACTCATTTTTCATTCACTGACAAGCGAACAAGCACCGCACACATATTCTTACATACATACATCGAACGCACACCAAAATGTTTCCTCGAAAATGTTTGTAATCTCGAAATTCAAACACGCTCCCCGATGGAAAATGTTTAGAAGGAAATGCATTACTTTTTACCAATACCAAATAATGAATTAATTCTTAACAAAAAGGGGCATCTGTTTGTATTAAAACAAATATAATTTCAAAGTTTCATATAAAATTCTATACCTTCTCCAACAGTATTTCAGAAAAACAAAAATTTATTTCAGATTTGGCCAAATGAAATTGAAAAAAACTGAAATTTATTTCAAAAGAACGCAAATATATTTCAGAAATACACAAATGAAATTCTGAAAAGCACAATTGTATTTCATTTCGTCTTTTCTGAAATAATTTGTATTTTTTTCTGAAACACTGCTGGAAAAGGTATATTTTACATTAGGAAAGGTGCTAATGAACTATGTAGTCCAATTCAAAGTGCTAACTACTTCGCTCTTTCGCTCCTTAGTTCAATAGATCTCAAAGCCTCACGACAAAGCAATGCCATATCCGACTGGGTTCGTACACGGCCTACTAACCCACACACACACACACACATATATGAACATTCGCCCACATATAAAATTTGTAAATTTGTAGGCATATGAAAAACGCCAAATTTAATGAACTTTTAAATAATTACTCTAAAAGAAGCCAACAACAACAGGCGTGTAAATGCATTAGACAAGCAAATACCGTTGCCTGAGTTGCTTTACAGGAATATACCCATACCCGCCGCCCCTCGTGTCAGCGCCAACCGCTTGTCGCCTAATAATATTAATTTATTTTTAAAATAGTTTTCAAAATTTAAATAGTCCAATACAAAAGTCAAGTATTCTTTCGAAAACATGTGCGCTTTTTGAATTAGAAAATTCCGAAGGAAAGTTTGCGCCGAAATATGTAGTACTGACTCAGCGCATTTTTTAGCTAAACGTTAAATATTTGCTGCAAAGCAAACATTTCGTTGCCACTATTTTTAAATTTGTATGTGCCATAACTCAGTGAAAGGTGCCGTGGTGTTTATGAAGGAAAAAAAAAAAAAAGAGTAAATGTGTGACAGGCTCGCTGGCGGCGTGTGGCCGCGTTCACCGTGCAGCTCTACATAATTGTGCCATTGTGATAAAATTAGAATTTCTTAGTTTTAGATTTTCAATTGCATTGTTTTTTAGTTGGTTAATTTATTAACTTTGGCACTTTGCGGTTCATTTGATAGCTGGCAATTTTCGGCGGCACGATTATTCAAGCAATAAATGTCTTCGAACAACAAGTGATAAAAATATATTCGAAATGTATTATTCTTCGTACCGCTCTGAGCGTTCTCTCGCACATTTACTGCAACAGTTAAGTCGCTCAATATTTATTAGCTGCGAATACAACTCTGTCGCGCCTGCCAACAAATGCTTTCGTGACTTTAATGTGTTGTAATTTTTTAATTATTGTAATTTCTTTGTCTGCAGCTAATTAAGAAAAATTTGTCAATATTTATCAGCGTTGCTCATTAACTGGACATAGAATTCTCTATTCGTGAGCTTCTCAAACGCAGACATCTGGCTGTATAGGAATTGTGTTCGTGTGCCGCCTTATTTTAATTAATGCTTTACGGATGATGGCCAACCACCTTTGCCACCCACTAATAAAAAAAGCATTAAAACCAAAACGCATTACAACAAACCCAATTCACTATTCACTATTTGATAATATCTGAACAGCCTCACACTTGATTGCTTGGCACATTTCCCTTTATGTTCGCTATCTTTAGCTCACCTCGCATGATTCCACAATTGTCGACGTATAATATCAAACTACCTGATTTTTTGTTGTTTTTTTCCTACCCGAAAATTTAAATTTATTTTGCACGTTTCGTGAATTCCTTTTCTTAAGCAATTTGGGAAGCGTCTATTTGGGATGAGTTATCTCGCGAAACTCTTCTCAAATAAAAGAGTTTTTTCTTCCAGTAGACAGAAAGGTCTCTTAAAACTATTACCCAAAAAAAAAACACGAATATTTTTAACATCGCAGTATCCACCTACATCAGCAGCGGATCAACGGGAGGGGGCTTTTCGGGTCCAAACCCTTCCCACTTCGGCAAAATCGACTTCCAGTTCGTATGTACTTATCCAAAATTCGCTATAGAATTATTTCAAGTAGTCATGCACATTTGCACGAACAAATTTTTAGTCAAAGATAGTCGACATTTTTTGACTCCCCTTTCTCCACACCCTGCATTCGCCACTGATCAACATATATACTATAAAACTCAAGCTATGTACGAGTATATGTTGGTATCCCATACGAAGGTAATATTAAGAAGGGCACAAGAGAATTTGCAATTGCTTTCAAGACCTACACGATTTGAAATTTTGTCAAGGCAAGATAATCAGATTTCAGCAAAAAAAACTGTTTGGCAATACCCTTTAATTTTCTGCGAGTTTTAACATTAAGCTGTTTGCTCTTAGTTTACAGTCATTGATAACTATACATATCTACGGAACGACATTGGCAAGATTAAAACACAAAAATCCGCATTCGAAGGTCCTCAAGGTTGAACAGTTCATAAAGAAGAGGTCACACACCTTTGCCGCAAACCTGAAGCCATAACATACCAGGTTAGAATATTTATCTGTCTCCCAACCCTCTCATCAATAATGAAGTTAAGTGATGTTGTTTACTAACAAATATTTAAAGATTATCAATTAAATAAACATTTGGCAGTCAAAAAAAAAACACTCAATAAAGCGCGTTTCAGTTCGCAAATGTACGCACGGCGCTGAATTTTTTTCTTATGCGCTTAAAATATATATTTTTTTTAATATTGCAACTTTTTTTAATATACTTTTTTCTGCTATCACCCTCTAAATGCCTGACTTGGTGCTCGTAACCGAAATTTATCTACATTTCGTCACCAGACTTTGGGTAAATAAAAGCAAATTTTATTTATTGCGGCTTAGTAATTTGCATTTGAATTACTACTTGCTAACTAATTTGTATATCTTTTTGCTCTTACTCGATTATAATTTATTACTTATTTACTTAAACGATTGAAACCGGTTTTTGTGTGCTGTTTTAATCACTATTTGCTTAGTTGGGTTTGCAAAAAAACAAAAAAAAAATGTTTATAAACTGAAATTGGCAAACTAAGTCAAATGTGAGTATAAAATCTGTTTTAAAGAGCAATTTGTTTATACTTAAATTAGTAAAGTGGCTAATTAAAAATCATGCAAGTAATCGTGCTTTGGATTACGCTGGATGATAGTTTAAATGAATAGATCAACACTACGCAAGCCTTGTAGAACTGAGACAGGGTTATAGACAATTTTCATCTGCAGTAGTGTTGTCTCTAGCTTCATTGTGCCAATAAAACTTTTTAAGGAAAAATGTTCTTAAGAAGTTGATTAAAGAGGGAATAACTTTGCCTTTTACAGTTCTCGATAGGGTCTTGACAAAAGATCACGGAAAATCGTTTCAAAATATATTATACTCCTACTCTGTTGCAAACTTCCACAAGCAAAATAGAAAATTCGACAATTTACACTTTGCTTTACTGCTAAACCGATTATACTATTATTTGCTGCGGCCATCTAGCAAGGAAAGCGGCTGCCTCAACCCCTATAGGTCCGGAGCCATTCATCGCGGTGGGCTCACACACGTTAAGGGAAATGCTGAGGAAAGAGTGTAACAGACTAAGGAAGCTACATTGGAAGGGCATACCTGGACTTGTCCATGCCAAGAGACTACTAGGGGGGTATAATAATAAAAGGTACAAACTACTGATAAACCTCCCTAAGACAAAACTACGAATACTAACAGGCATTCTGACAGGACACTGTAGACTTAAAGGCCACATGTGCCAGATGGGAATCTAGTTCAATGACCAACGTTGTTACTGTGACCTTGGCAGGGAAACTTCAACGCACCTACTTCTGGAAAGCGATGCTGTAGCGCGAAGAAGGGAGAGGTGCCAAGGACAAATATGGCCTTAGGAGGAGCACATACAATCTCTGTTCCCAGCATCGATCACTCAATTCCTGGAGATGCTAGGTCTGGGAAAAGTACTGTAAAGTAAATGAGGGCACAATAAACCCATCGGTCGCAGTGCCAACCTCAAAATTCCTATCTATCTATCTACTTATCTATTATTTGCTGCTGTGTATACAGAAACTTGTAGTGAATTAGATTTATTTACTAGAGTCACTTATTTTTGTGTATTCCACGTTCATTATATTTTAATTAGCTCAAATCTCATTGAATCGCGACCAATCTAAAGCACGCAAGCAAATAATCAATTCACTTTTTATACGCACTTTTTTGCTGTGATTCACAACAGAAATGCGATTGATTAACAAATGTGTGCGACGACTAATTACAACGTTTCCTGTCTATATATGAGCTGTGAATGGCATCGTCGCTGCCGTCATATTGACAACAAGTGATAGAAGAAGCGCCAGTGATATTTCCATTCACAAAACACGTCACATTCACGTGGCGTTGGCACGCGTGCGCTATTTACGAATTGAACGCCACAGTGAGCGCTTTGCAAGTAAACTTGCGCTTGAGCTAAATACATAGCGACGATCAGTGACGATGAGACAATGAGGCCAAGCAAACGCTTGATTGACTGACTCATCCAACGCTGCTGCATGCAACCACCAATGGACTTTTACGCCGTAATTTGCGCGTAACGCCAACAAATTAAGTTTAATTGCGCAAATAGTCAACAAAAATGACAATAGCAGCTGCTTCAATGAACATCTAAGCTTGTACAGCTGACAATAAAGACACAAGCAAAGCAAGAGCAACAATAAATTGTAGATAATAAGCACAAAGCCAGCCATCATCATTCGTTGACCGACCGTTCTGGCAACTTGCAATTAAAGTTGTTGGTGCTTTGTCGTCAATGCTGGCAAGAATGTAAATCCCTTTAACTATTTGTAATCTACCCCTGAATTTGTTTTTTTACAGGTCTTTTTTGCTTTTGTATTCCATTTCTGAATTTTTTTTTTTTTTAATTTTTATTGTAAATACTCTACTTTTGATTTATTTGTTGTACTGCATTTGATTTCACTATTTTGTCGGTCTGGCACGTTTGGCTCCCAAACGCAATTGCGGCTTGTTTTCATATCACGCTTCACGCTGCATGCTTCATGTGGCAACTGACAATGTACGCACGCGCCACTGCAGCACTGATGCTGGTATTGTTGTGGTTTTTGCGGTTGCTGCTCGTTGTCGCTTAATGGTGTGTTGTTGTGTAGGGTCACTAAAGGGTTAAATAACTTTATAAGTAGCATATTAAACGCATACAAAAATGTTTTGCTGTTCAAACAAAAAAAAAAATGTAACTATATTACTATAAAAGAACAAACCGAGAGTTCATAGGAAGGTGAAAAGACTTTATGAATGTGGTCTACCAGTTATAAGAGTTTACGCTGTACACAGCTCTGCGATTTGATTCATGCGAAGAGACTTAGACTGAATGAAAATAATCTAGAGAAACAAATGAAAAATTATTTATTTTCTGAGAAAAGCCTTAAACATCAATTTTTTCATCAAAATTTAAATTTTACAATTTCTTCAAAATTTTAATTTTTTTTTTAATTTTAGAATTTCTTGAGTATGCAGTTTTTTGGCTCATTAATTTTTGTGCAAGTTTTAATTTTCTACAACTTATCACTGATTTTCTAAGAAAATCCTTAAACATCCATTTTTTAATCAAAAATTTAATTTTAAAATAATTTAGAGAAACATATGAAAAATTATTTTTTAAGTAAAATATGCTTAATTTTCGGAGAAAAGCCTTTAACATCAATTTTTCATCAAAATTTTAATTTTAAAATTTCATCAAAATTTTTTTTTTTTTTTAATTTAGAATTTTTTGAGAATGCAGTTTTTGGCTCATTCATTTCAGTGCAAGTGTCAATCGTCAACAAGTTATCACTGATTTTCTGAGAAAAACCTTAAACATCCATTTTTTGATCAAAAATTTAATTTTAAAATTTCATCAAAAATTTTTTTTTTTTTTTAATTTAGAATTTTCTGAGAAAAGCCTTAAACATCCATTTTTTCATCAACATATTTTTGGCTCATTCATTTTAGTCCAAGTGTCAGTTGTCTACAAGTTATCCTTGATTTTCTGAGAAAAACCTTAAACATCCATTTTTTCATCAAAAATTTAATTTTCAAATTTCATCAAAATTTTTTTTTTAAATTTAGAATTTTTTTGATTATGCAGTAAAAGTTATGATTTTTGAAAATTATTTTTGCTGGATGTTTCCTCCATAAAACGCAAAACAGCAATATTTTTTTTTAATTGAAGGAATTTCGAGTCAGTATAACTATTGTCGTAGCCACTAGAAACTTGCACTTTGTTGTACTAAAATTTAATGAGCTGCATACTCCAAAAATTTCTAATATTTTTTTGTAAGTAGCTAAAGAAAACTTTGAAACCGAATGTCTTTCAATTTATTATATTCTTATTTAAAAAAAAAACTTTCGAGTATTTCAATGAAAATGAATTAATGCTAAAACTTTTGTATATAAAAAAATTTAAGAAATTAGCACAAACTTATTTTTTTTTTTTTCCTTTTTCTTTGTCTTTCTTTTTAGTTGTTCTTGTGGTATGCATTCAGTCAGCTATAACGAGGCCTTATCTTGTACAACATTAACAGCAGTTTACTCGCATTAAAAAGACAAAGGTGAGTACCGAAAAAAGAATACTGACACGATGAGCAGAGACTTTTTTCTCAAACTCAACTGGTTAATAATACAAATTTACAAATGAAAGATGAAACTCAAGGAAATCGATATCAAAAATAAAACAATCAAATTCACCAATTCAATAGAACTGTGATTTTTCGATGCAGTTAATTGCATATCCATTGGCAGCAGCGGCAGCAGCAACAGCTAAACAAGCAACTATGCCAAGATGTCGCTGCCAATGCAGCAACGATAAATCGCGCCCGCCACACAACGCGCTACAGACAATGCACAACAACAACTTGCCAAGCGATCATTAAATACATAAGAAAATATTGATTACAAAAATGTAGATAACAATTAACAGCAATAGCAGCAGCAACAACAACAATAACAGACCAAAGCAAGCGAATGGAATTAAATAAAAGCAACGAAAAACAAAATAGTTGAATGCAAGTCGACGAGCAATTACCGGCGCTCGGTGTGATTTTTATTTACTTTAAATGCGCAAGTAAAGCAAAAGGTATAGCGAAGCTTATAAGGGGAAGGAGAGGAGGGGTCCGAACAGGGAGGGACAGCAGTGATGGCAGCGCGCAACGTTTGTTGCTGCAATATGTAGCTGTCGTGTAGCTACACAGTGTTGTTGTGTAAACGCTGCTTGCGTCTGGCAGAAAAATTATCGCGTCGGTGCATCACCGCAACAAGGCGGGCAATGCAATTTTTTTTTTTTTTTTCAGTTCTTGCAACAACAAAAGAAGCTTTGCGTACTACAGTTCTACCAGCGCTAGCCAAGCGCGCCGATCGATCGCCGTGGGTGTGTGTGTGTGTTTGCTGCCGCATCGTAATGATGGCAATAAATACAATAATAACAATAAAAAGCTGCATTGTTTGCGCTTACAAGGATACGCTTGACGCCGCCCCATTGCACTCGTTTTGCATTCATTTTTTCCAAAAAAAATCCACATCTTTTCCCAGCGCACAACCAAATTGGCATGTGCAACAACTTAAATTAAATGTTGCACAGAGCGATTGTGCTCGCCGATTAAGCGCATAAAATGCTAGGGTGTGGACATTGCGTTGCGTCCCGATATCTGTGGCGAACATCACAAGGCGTACACGAGCGCAATGCTCCGGCAGTAAGAAGGTCCATTGGCGCCCAGAACTAGGCAATGTACGAGTAGATAATGCTGATGATTTTGTGCCAACATTTCCTTAACTATTTACTCTACCTTTTGCAGGCAGTCATTGTTTATGTGCAGCTGCCGCAGTTGCAAGAATTTCAATTATGTGGCCAAGTTATCGCCTTTACAATATCGCTGACCAAACAATTGGTTGCGTTTTCTGGTTGGTTGCCCGTTTGCGCTGCTGCTGTAACTGAACATTTTTCTGCTTCTATGCGCACATTCTCGGCATATTTAGGCATGAAATTAATTCCTAATCCCTACAATGAAGCCACAACTATTTCGCGAGCAGCAGTAGTCAATGCGCGAGTTTAAGTCGCCATGTCCACGAAAAGTTATTTCTACTTCAGCCTTCGCTGACTTTGCTGCTCTTTGCAGCGCTTCTTTCCTGTTATACTCATATCTGGCTCTACGCCTGTCGAAGCTTGACAAATTACGCTAATTAATTAAAAAAACCGAACCGGTTATCTTCCGTTGGCATTTAGAATGGTCGACTGGATTTAAGCCTTGCTGTTGCCACGTGCACCAGTCGACTATAAAGCTTGGCTTTGCTTTGATTTCTTGCATACAAGTATTTGTTAGATGTGAGTGTTTATAAAATGGATTGATCTTGCTTTAATGACTATATGCACTATCTCCGGTTAAGCGCTAAATCGATACCAAAAGCGCCGGTTAAAACCATCCATCAAATAAGTAAGCGCTGAATAGGAAGCTGAATTGTTGCTAACCGTCGGTTATTTTAACCAGAGTTGGTGCAAACGACCTTTAGAACCATTCAACTTTATTCGGTGCCACTCAGCACCATTTTGTTTATGTCTAAGACCGATTCAGCGCTTCGCAGATGCGTGATAAGTTAAGACACTTTAATTTAGGACTATTGAACTTCATTCCCTGGCGCTTTATGTGCTCGTATTTATAACTTTCAAATAAAAAGGCCGCATTTCACCGTTTTTACTTCGATTTATTGTAAACTGCTATTCTGCTTAGTTCACTGTCCGCCAATTATGCGAATTCAGCACTATTCAGCTAAATTTCGTGCCATTCAGCTCTACTTATCATTGAAAACAAAAAAAAATGGCGTGCACCTCACGTTATTCAGCACAATCGAATGCGGTCTTACAGCTTCCTATTGTTCAATGTACGAGTAGAAATATTTAATTTCATTTTAAATATTCTGCGTCATTCAACTTTGTCCAGCCAAATTAAAAGCCATTGAGCTTTCGTGTTCCACCCAGCATCCTTTCCCAGCGGTGCTAATGGACTTTTTATACATTTTTCTTAAGATTTCTTCGCAGCAAATGATTTATTGGCAGCCAGAGGTACAGCGTTTTTTTTTTTTTTTTATTATTTTCAAGTCTTTTCATCTTTTTTCTCCACATCTTCTCGAGACATAATAAATGCGTGCTGCTGCCTAATTATAATTATTGTACGCCAAATTATACAAACGCATTCAAATGCTAACAAATGTTTTTGTTTTTTTTTTTTTGTTTTTTTTTTTTTTTTTTTTTTTTACCTCTAAAATCCAGCAATTATAATCTGTGAGAAATTAACTCGTAAGCTCGTAGATCAACTCCGCGCTTTGGTACTTATGAAAATATTTGTGTTTTGGCGCGCTCAAATGGCAACTACAAAAACAAGAGGCCAACACCTTAAAGTTTTTTTTTTTTTTTTTAATTTTATTTGAAAAAAAATAATAATAATAATTTCACTTCCTCTACTTTTCTTAGTGCACGCTTTCAGCATTTAATAACTAGAAGAGAAGTGAAAAAATGCTAAGCTGTTTATAATTCGCTGGCAGTAACAGGAACTCCATTAGTCGAGTTCAAAGTTTTGCTGGCAAGTGTGAAGAGTCAAGTTAGTGCGAGTACAACATTCACCTCTTGGCCGCATTCTTAGCGTGTAATCTAACACAGCTTCATTTATTTTGTAGCAATAATTTTTGACTTTTTGGCTGAAAATAGCGCATATTTTTTTTTTTTTTTCGTTGGCTTGTGCTTACAAATTAAACAAATTAATTATAAATGTGCGTGTTAAGCTTAGTAGGCTCAGAGCTAAGTACTTACAAACTAATGTCAGAGGAGAAGCAAAAATAAAAATGTAAAAATAAAAGCAAAAAATTTAAGAGCATTAATTTTTGCGCTCAAAATGGGTGGTTTATGAATTGTTGCTTTAGTGTCTGCCTAATTATTAGTTCAACAAATGTGTTGTTGCGAATAATGATACACTTTAGAACAGCTCTTTTGTTAAAAAAAAAACAAAAAAATCAAAATTTTTTCTTACTTAAGCGTTTCCAAGAACATTTGAAAGTTCGCCGCTCGCTTCTTGTCCCAGCTCTTGACTTCGCATTTTTTCGCTTTACTTTTTCAACGCATTCCTAATATTTTCCAAATATTTCCATGCGCGTTTCACATTATTGCTTACTTTATTTTTCCAAGCATTTTAGTGCAAACTATAACTCTATTAGCTTCAACTTTGCTGACTCACTCGCTACGCTCAGTCAGCCCTTCATTCATGAGGCCATCCATTGATCGTTAATGCATCGCGCACCAACTCGCAATTTTTCAGTTATTTTTTAATTCATTTCCTTTGATTAACTCATACCATTGCTTCATTCTTTAGAAACCCATCTTCTTCACTCTCTCATTCTCTTTACTCAGCGCCTTCCCTTGCGCCTCTGATTCGCCGGCAATTACCCTCCCTTTACTTCTGCGATCGTTTTTTTTTTTTTCCTAATCGTTCCATCGCTTCTTGCATTTTTGCACGTTCCACTTGAACTGCTGGGGCGAAGGCCGTTCCATTGATGTTTGCTACGATTGCTACGTTTGCAGCTCATGTGCTGATATTATTATTTTTTTTCATATGTAAGTTCATTTTAAATCCTCCACAAGCTGGGAGTCTAGCAGTAATTTCCGTTTGTGTAAACGAACAGATGTCACGGCAAGTTAGATCTTTCGTCTATACATATAACACATCGTATGATGAATCAGTGAGATAAATGATATCTGCCAGCTATTGTAAGGACACACTCTTATAGAAAAAATATGCAAAAGCTTGTGGAGAATTACAGACATGCATGGCAAGCGAATGAATTATGCTGGTAAAAGTGTGTCTTTTCTAAGAAATCTGTCTGCTCGAATGCTAAAATTGCTTTATAAGTCAAAAGTATATCCATAATCGCGAACTGTCGAACATTAAATCGATTTTACTAAGATTACATTACCAAGCATTTTGCGCGTCCATATTTATTCCTGAACTCTGACTAAAACTCCGACGCTAAATTGTCACTTCGTTTACGAATCATCAAGCAATCAAGAATCATTCTCGCCTCACATTTCCGCCATTGCGACTAGATTTTCGATCGTTTTCGTCTAATCATCGGCATGGCTGTGTATTTGCTGCTAAATTTTGAAGCCGTTGATGTCGTCTCTTTGTCAGCTAAGTAACTTCATTGGCTACTCGCCGCGGTAATTGCTTGTCAATTCATTTACATTACAACTCACTGGTTGGCCCGTTGGCGTCGTTGTTAAGATTTTCAATTATTATATCGTTTAAGCGTTGACTTGTTCACTCCGTTGTTATTGGCTGGCAGCGAGTGCCACTTTACAAGTCGTTAAACAGTGATTTTGAATTTTTTTATTATGCTGTCGATCTTTTTTTTCATATTTATGCTAATCACAGTTGTTGATTTTTTGCTGCAAGAATTTTAATGTTTTATAATTTATTAAACACTCGCTTGTTTAACAACATCTCGGCATACGACTTTGTGCCGTGTCGCTTCATGCACTCGCCTCCCCTGCGTCTCTTGATTTCGTAGCGGCAAAGAGGCTTATATCTCTTATATCTGTAAGTATTCGATTTCATCGCTTGATTTTTGCCAATTAATGCTTTCATTCACAGCTCTACGGCCACGCCCCACAGCCAACCCGCTTAGGGGTTGCGCGGTTGGCCATCAGCGATTACTTTTTGATTGATCAGCTTTTCCCTCGGCAATTGGCACTGCTTTTCATGGCCACTTCTTTTAGTTCCTCCTTTTGAAAAGCAAGTTTTACTAGTCAATTAAAAATTTGTGTGGTAAAAGCTAATATTTTTGAAGGCGAAAATAATAAATAAAAAGCACAATTTCAACAAAAGTGATTAGCCACAAATGAAGCGTCGTAATTGGCTTTGTATTGAAGCGAAAGCATCACTAATCGCAATTCAAGTTGCAATGAAGTTAATTTTAAATTAATGAAAAGCTGTACGTAGCAGGCAGAAAGCTTGACAGAGAAACGGAAGTTTTTAGAGTGCAATTCGCTTGATAACGGCAAATTTAATCAGAATTTTGGAAAGCTTTCGTTTCATATTTAAGTTTGTGAATGGCTTTATTAAAATACACCAGCAATGTTTCAGTTCAATTTTCATTGAGAATTGCAATTAAAATCTATTCAATTGTGCTTAATATGGTAAGTAAGTCTTAACGGCTTCACTGTTGGCCTTTTCGAAGATTTCTATCAAACATTATTTGCCATAAATTTGCCTCTGTACATATTGAATAAACATGGCTCTTGCACCAAAATCTACGTTTCCCATCACACAAATCGGTAAAATTTGTTGCCGCAAAAGGCCAGCAGCACCACTCGGTGGCCATTTATCTCGCTACTCATTTGCACTTTCCTGCCAAAACACTCATTTATTTGGCTTGGCATGAAACACACAAAAAAAAACAGACAAAAATAGATAACCTAAAATAAATACATAATTTGCCAAAATGCAATAAGCTAAACACCTACAAACTTGCCACAAACGCCAACGGCGGTCGCCGCATTCGTTGCAACACATGCTAGTAAAATTGAATAGAAAAGAAAAACAAAAAAAGAATATTGAAAATAAATTGTCGATTTTCACAAATCGAAATCAGCCACCACTCACGCCTTTAGCAGCCTTCAACGAGCTATAAATGAGCAAATCGCATTGCCAACTATTTGCTGTGCGCAGTGACAATAGCAACAACAGCAACAACAACAACAACAACGGCAGCAAGTGCTGTCTTCTGACGACTGACGGCGGCGATGTGCCAAATATGCGGCAGCGCAATGAGTCATCGCTGCGAGCAATAAAAGCAATGCCATTGCTGATGACTATAACGACCCACAATTGCAGCAACAATCACAGCAAAAAAAAAAAAAATAAAAACCAAAAACAATTGCATAGCAAATAAATGGCATTTCATGAGCTGTGTGGCAAGGCTGCCGGCGCTGGCTGACTGTTTGGCTGACTGGCAACAGGCCGAGCAAACGATTCAAATGCGAGTGCAAAGTGCGCAATTTATTTAATAAATAAAGTAAATAAGCCGTTGTTGTTGTTGTTGTTGTTGTCGTTGTTGCGCGCGTCCGACTGCACCGCCGCCTGTGGCAGCCACTTACTTGTTAGATTTGCCACACACACATGCGCTGCAATTCCACGTAAATTGGTAGCAGCATTTTTCCGGTACGCATTTGCTGCAACAAACAACATGACATGACAACATAAAAGCAACAACAACAAAAATACGTGTAAAAATCTGCCGAAAGAAGGGAAACGAAAGGAAGGACCAAAAGCAGAATGAACAACGCTTCACGCAAGCGCATTTAAACGTAAAAATATGAGCACACACCAGCTGTCGCTATGTGGCATGAACGACGGCGCACTTGCTGCTGCCACAAAGTCAAAACGAGCCGCACCTCAACCAGAGTTTGTACACTCATGTCGCCACGAAAGAAGGAGCACAACTTAAATGGCAATGATCTTGAGATGTTGCAACAACGACTAAGGCCCACAAAAAGTGTGCTGCATGCAATCGGATGGAATTGTTGTGTGGCAAGGCGGAAATCTACGGCCACGGCATAGACGCGAAACGTTTGTGTGGCAACTTTTGCGACTTTTCAGTGTTTGCCATTGCCCCTTATTTGTGTTGTTGTTTTTGTTGTTGTCGTTCTTGCCGCCATCGATGTTACACCGAATTCACTTTTGTTCACTGCGACTTTGCATGCGCTGCAGCTCCGCTCGAAACGAATGTCAATGCCGTGCACAGAAATAAGTGGAAGGCAGGCCGAAAGAAGCGGCATGCTAAATGCCACACATGCACCGCAGCTGAGTGCAAAAATATTTGCGCATGCTCCGACGGCGCACTGCAGCAAAGAAAATTAAAATTAAAAAAAAAAAAAAAAAAAATTTTTTTTTATAAACATAGCAGCAGCTGAAAAAATGCGGCGTGAACCTCGAGCTGTTTAGTTTAGGTGCAACAATTTGCGACTTCAGCTACATTTTGCACACACAATAACAAAAATGCGCTCAAAATATGTGCTCAGTGGAACGTTTTTGTCGGTGCAGGGGAACGGCAGAGAGAGGAGTGTATGATGGACCAAAGCGCAATGCCACAAGCAACTGAATGCATTTACAGGCTGCGCTAAGGCAAGTGCTTATTTAAAAGAATGCTACTTGGCCATTATGCGCATGCGCATGCGCAGCCACCAGTACATAGAAACATAAATAATGTACGCTTGTACGTACAGCGCCGCAGGCGGTTTGCGCCATTGCAGAGCAGCTCAAATCATTTAAAGTGAAGTGAACTTCGTGCTTGTCTCATTTGCGTTTGGTTGTCGGAGTTCGTGGAAAGCGGCGCATTAAGCGATTGTTGCAAGTGCGCTTGTGCAAACGAGTGTGCGGTACAAAAAAAAAGTGCTTGGTAGTCGGCCAAAGAAAAGACAAATTGCAGCGTAATTTCTTAAGAATCCTATTTACGGTGTTAACTACCGTCATATCTTGGCGACCGGTTTTGCCGTTGTGCCTTCGGCAATAAATTTGACAATTGCGGAAAAGTTCACAAAAAAAGATCTAAGTTTAATATAAACATATCATAACTTCTATCCGTCACTTTTTTATCTTTTAAAAATAATCATTCAACAATTGACAAATAAAGCAATAAAAGTCTGTTGAGGAAACGTGGTGATTTCCGAAATAGTACTATAACTTCTACCATTTAAAAACTGTTGTTGTTTTTCCAAATAAAAATCTTCTGCAAACTGGTCTCGAGCTCAATAAAATTGTCAATTATTAAAATTTATAAGGCCGAAAACAACGAAAATTCAATAATCATTCAAAATATCGCCCACAAAAGTGTATCAAAAACGTAGAAGTACAATCAAGTATCTTTTGGATTAATTTTTTCATAAGGCCGTTGAGAATTGCATGCACGTTCACTAGACACAGTTGCAAGCAAAAAAATCCCAGCATGCAAAGCAAATTTCAAAGTCATCAATATGTAATAGGGATGCCAAATTTGGAAATTTTATTGATCCCGGGATTTTCGAGATCTGAAAACAGAATCCCGAGACAATCTCGGGATCCCGAATTTCACTAAGTTTTTAAGAATAAAAAAGAAAGAAATAAACGTAAAATTTGACACTCCAAAATAATTTAAACTTCAAATACAAATAAAAATGTTTGATACAAAAGCAATCGTACCTACATAAATAAAAATTATTTCTAATTATCTACTGTTTGAGACGAATATTAAAAATTTACATATTAGCGTTCAGTAAAAAAATTAAATAAATCAAGTAAAATTTTAATACATCACCCATTCCATTTCGAGCGAGGCAGAATTATATCTTATTTTGATCAAGTGTGTTATCCTCCCAACTGAACCTAAATTTGAAATTTGCGCCTCAACACTTATTGGTTGGATTGTCGACAAAACGTTAAATGCTCTCTGTAGGACATAGCCTTTATCGCCTCATTACAAAAGCTATCAATTTATTTTACCAAACCTTTTGATAAATTTTATGCATTTCTATTATTGGACATTGCGAGCTGTTCGTTAAAACTTGATGCAATTTATCTTAGAGATTTTCTGTCTTATCCACTTCAAGCACCTCGCCGTTAGTTCTATTAACATCGCTTTCAAGTTAAGCACATTTCCTACTCGAGTGGGATATTCACCAGCTCATTTGTAAAGGGCAAACCAAAGCCTTTAGAGAGTTAACAAGCCGTGTTATTTGTCGGTTTTTTTTCTAATGTTAAAATTTCTTATTTCAATAAAAATAGTTATTTGTTTTATTCGATCGGCTCTTTTTGTTTTAGTAAACCATTTAAGGTTTATTTTTGTTTGAAAAAATAAAACAAATAAATGGCTATTAAATTAAATAGACTGATCCCGGAATATTCGGGAGTAGAAAAAGGAATATTCGGGAGTTGAAAAAATGTAAATTAAATTTTTTTTAAATAAATGTCTATTAAATGCACTGTTTTCTGCAATGCCGGTATTAAAATAAATAGACTGATCCCGGTATATTCAGAAGTTGAAAAATGCCGGGATCCCGGGCTTTGACATGCCTAATATGTACATACAATAAGATGGCGTTGGTAGCTGAAAGATTACCGAACGACCTTACTTTGATCGCAATTTTATTGGAGGACTCGATAAGTACGACTGTGAGAGTTAAGAAGGAACGTTCGTTCGGTGGCCTCACTTAGGAGGTTTCATCACCTACACTTCACATAATTTTTTTTTTTTTTTTAATTGCGCTCTCCTCCCATCTTTTCGACAACCAAAGACCTTACCAAATAAACGAGTAGAAGAATTCGAATAATTCGTCACACAGTTAGACTGCCTTTGGGTACTAAAATCATCGACCCTTCTAACCTAAATGCCGACTTCTCTGAGCATTGAATTTAATGTTGCTCTGTAGTCCGACGCGGTAGTAATTCTTATCTCATTCGAACGATTGAGACTATCAAAAAAAAACAAAAAAAACATTTGGCATTCGAATAAAATTTCTGTTTGGCGCTTATTGGCGGTTCTCGGTGGAGAGGTCCAGACCTGAAAAGAGCTTTCAATTCAAACTATTTCACACATTTTCGGTTTGCTGAAAAAATAGTTTTTAAATTGCACCTTTCCATTCACTTTGGAGTCTTCTTTACAACCCTTTTGCGCCTTAAAGAAAACCCGAATTGCAGTCAAATACGAGTATAACAAAAAGCAAGTTTGACTGTCTACCCAATTAAATTGTAGCCTTGCAAAGCATTGTGGCGACACCACCGCCCAAGTGCGCAGCCAATCGATCGATGGACGAGGCGAACAGCGCGCGCACTCAATTCCAGGCAAACAGCAAGGAAAAGCAGAGCAAAAAAATGAAGCAGAAATCAAGCTAATTCTGTTGTATGCAGCATCTTCGCGCTGCCACTCCTCGATTTTTTGCCAATATTATTTTGCAATTTTTTTGCTGCTGCCTTCCTTTCTGCTATTATTATTGTTGTTGATGTTATTTTTTTTTGGTTGTTATTTTTTGCTGACATGTTATTTCACCCTGATTGCACTCGAATGCGAAAAGTTGCAGGCTTGTCCGAAGGCACAGCACAGACAGCGCGCATAAATAAATAAATGAAGCGCATTCGAACGCGTTTCGATGTGCTCGCAGGGAGTCCTGGCCGCAAGAAGGGACGCAACCAAATGCGCGGCATAGCGCTTTTAAAAGGGGGGAAAAAGGCACTGTGGTCGCAGCTGCCGCCACGTCGTCGAATGGGCGAACGAACAAGTTCGATTTTTATTATCTTGCAAACAAGGCAAAAAGAGAATGGTCACACAGATAGAAAAAAACAAAAATACACAAAACCAAAAACAGAAAGAAAAGGAGCAGATGCAGGGAGTGCAAGTGTGCAACATGCGGCCGATGGCTGGCGAAAAGTTGCCAAGCTGCCTCCATGCGACGGCCACAAGCACAGCTCGCTGCTGTGCCGTCCATTTGCAGGCTCCATCGTGGACTCGGCCGTCTCGTTGGAATGTGGTTTACACCAGAAATTCTTGTTGGCCGCGTATTTGTTGTACCTAACATTGGCAGCAGTAAAAGTTGTTTTTGTAGATTTTATGTTATTTATTTCTCAAGCTTGTTTGCACCGCAACGTAGCTTATTTTGGTGGCTCTGAAATGGCGAGTTTTTTTTTTTTTTTATTTCCTGCCACTGTCGCAAACCAGCGCCGGTGAAAGAATGGAAAGTTGTGCGTGGCGTGTGGCGTGTGGCAAGCTGTGGTGCAAAGTTAATCTATAGAAATTTAGACTCTGGCAGGGCGCTCGCCTGTTGCTGTTGCCGTTACCGTTGCCGCTTGAAATTCTTCAATCTTCCTTAAATGGTTGGCTGTGATGGCAGCGCGTGGCATGCCGCTTTTGGCTGCCGTGGCAACTTGCGAAAATTTGCATTTTTCTACGCTTACAAATTAGCGCATAAGCAATGTGCAATCGATTCGGCATTGCCATGTGCGACACGACACCGAATCCCACAGCCAGTGCCATGGCAGCGTGAAGAGCTCTTGGCTTTTATTATTAGCAGCTACAATTGCGTAGCTGTTGCCAATATTTTGCCGCATGCTACTGCATGCCACAAGCGCGGCTAGTGGCGCCCTGAGCAGGCCTCCTGCGGCTTTTGCGGTGAGCGGGCAGCTCGCTGGCATGTTTGTGGTTCTTCCGTTTATCTCTCTCTGCCCCTGCCAAAGCCACTTGTGGCATGCGCCGGTGGTTGCGTGTGGCGCGCATGCTTGCAACTAGCGGTCGATTCTCTGCGCTCTCTTCTGCTAGTCTTACGGTCTTTTACTGCTGCTTAATTGCAACTAAATGCGCAGAATAAACGCCAAGCGGTGGTGATGGCGCAGAGCGGTGCGGCTCGTTGCGGTTTGCAGCGGCGAAATTCAATTATGTTGCATGCAATTGCGAGATAATAGATTTTGTTGAAAAGTGTCTACAGATCGATGCAATTAATTTTAATGCGGCAAACAAAATTCGGCAAAAATGAGTTTTTGTAACTGGAAAAATGGGGCGTGCTGCCGGTGGCATGTTGATCGGTGCGCACTGATTTGTTGTTGTTTTTTGTTTTTTATTATTTTTTTTTTTTTTTTTTTTTATTTGGGCCTGTAAAGTCCACCACCTGTGCCTTGGGCCGAGCACGCCACGCCAAGTGGCTGCCCAAAAACCAATTAGAGAAAAGGCGATCTGTGCTCTTGTTGTTATTGCTGTTGTTGGCGCAATTGTTGTGCTCAAGCGCTGTCAGTCGGTGCAACAGACAGCGGCGGCGGTGTTCAAGGCTCGGCCAGTTGGTCCAGGGCGTGTTGCTGTAGTTTTTGATTTACGTGCACAGGGCGCGACAGGCAACAAGCAACAACAGCAGCAACAACAATCCAGCGCGAATGAATAATGCAAAAGTTCTGCAAAGGCCAACAACAACAACAACAACAACAATGCCACAAAGGAATGCGGGCAATAAAAATTAATAACCGAACATTAAAAACATCGAATATCGCTTACGACGAACAAACACACACACACACACGCGCGCGCGCGCACACGCAGACACAGCCTGGTGTGACTTTCGTTGTTGGCTTTGCAATTTTTCGCTCTTAGTTTTTGTGGCTGGCAATTTTTATGCTGCGTCCGCTGCAATGAATTCCATTTTAGTTGCGCGAAAGAATTCACATTTATTTTAGCGCATTGGCTGACAAGAAAAGACAACAACGGCGGCACAAGAAGAAGAAGAAGTAGAAGCGGAGGAGAACGAAGAACTGCAAAGGCAAAATTAGAGGCAGAGGAAGAAGGCTTGCGATATTAATAAAAAAAATATGCGACAAGCCAAAGCAACAACGATGGCTGAAATTAAATGGCACCAGCGGCATGCCAATGTCTGGCTGAAACAACAACAACAACAACAACAACAAAACAACAACCGCCGCAGCAGCAATAAAAATGTGCGGATAATGGAAAAGCAGCAACAGAGGCAATGCATTGGGTGATGAGAAACCAATGCGACAACAACACCAATGCTCCGTCAAAGTCGTAATCAACGCTTTAAACGAGTTTTTAGTGGCGACGCGAACATTGCCAGCACTTCCAGCATCAACAACAGATGTGTGGAATTGCAATTAAAGCAACAAAAAGGAAATGAAAAACCAAACGTCTGGCAGGGGCAAGGGCTGCAGGACAGCCGAACGAAGTAAAAAAGCAGCAGCAGCAGCAGGACAGACGAACGACAGAGCGGAGCCGCCACTACAGCGCAAAAAGAGCGAAAAGGAAAAAACGCAACAAGTGGCAACTGAAAAAAGGCAAATGCAGGCGGGTAGCGAGGGGCGAAAAGCGTCGCCACCATTTGCTGCCGTCAATGGTAATTTCCCAGACCAATGTCCGCAAAGCTGCTGAGCAGGAGCTATGCAAGGGAAAAAACTACGGAATGGTAACAAAAATAAGCCAAAGTAAGGCGCAAACTGTTGGTTCAACAACCAACCAACCAACCAACCATCCGACCGATCGAACAGCCGGCAAAAGGTAGCGCGATCTCAACAAACATCATCGGCACTCAGCTCGTATGAACACTGCAGCAGCAACAGCAGCAGCAATCGATCGACCAGCGTGGCGGCAATGACAGTGGCTGGCCCAGACGAGGTCGACGACGCCGATGACAACAACTTGCCGCAGCACTTCATCAATTTTTATGACTTTTAAATGTTATGCCAGTTGCAACATGCCAAAGTGCTTTGGTAAATAGCAACAACATTAGCAAGAAGTTGCAGGCACAACAATATGTTGTAAAAGTAAAGCAATGTGGCAAACGAACTTTGGCAAGCGAAAGACACACATAAAAGCTCAACATTTCATCAAACAGGGCAGGGAGAGGTTGTTCGGTGGCTAGTGGCGTGGCACTGTGTGCTGGTTTAGGTATTGGCGCAAAATTTAATGAAAAAATGTGGCGAAAAAATCTCTGAAGTCGTGTAGAAGCACAACATTTGACAGAACAGTAGCCTTGCAGTTTACAAATTTTGCTCTCAATATCGAACAGCACAGAAACTTGATGATCCACTAAAAATAATTCATTAGGTTACATATTTTCTTTGGCTAAACGCAAATGATTTGCTTTGTAATCATAAAAATATATATGCAATATTTAGTTTATCATATGAACTTGTTGAGAACTACCGATGTTCCTACTTCGCCAACGAAATACTATTCGATAGTACTTCTTTTTTTAATTGCTACTTATTGTGACATGAATTTTATATTTTTTGTTGGCGCCGAGCCCAAAAAACCTCCACCAGTTGCCGCTCTCATCGACGATATAACGTCGATGTTATTCACACCAAGTGAAAAGAGTGGTTCTTCTTCACTAGGCCTTTGCGTTGTTGTTCACGCGAGCGTAGTCATAAAATTTGCATGTGATGGGTTGAAAGCCCTCAAAGCCTTTCAATTGTTGTTCGACCTTGGCCTTGTTTTTTGGTAGCATAATATAGAAAGCTCTTTCAAGCGGTTCGCAACAAGCAAAGTATTTTTCGTTTACTTTTTGTGCTCTTTCTTAGACCAACTATTTACTTTCTTCTTAGCATGTCTTAGCGCTCCCTTATTAATTGGCGCTTTAATCATCGATTTTGGCCGTTCGTTTCGTTCCTTCGTTCTGACGGCAATGACGCTTAATTCCTTCTCTATTGATCTTTACAATACAGAGGAAGCCTTCCTCTTCCTAGGCGTCTGTTAATCTTACTCAGCCCATCATTTCATCGTTTACTGCTTCAGCCATCACTAACTCGAAACGCTCCATCAACCATTCTTAGTCTTTCTCTGGAATGATTTGTTCATTTAAGTACATGTTTCGTTGCCTTAACAAGATTAGAAAATATGACCTTACAGCGAAATATTATTACCATTCGCATACGCCATTGTTTTTTAGGTTATGATGTCGAATTGGTACAGATCGGCAGCTCGAGTTATTTTCTTTAACCGTGAAAGCTGCTTCTAAACATCTTCTACCAAGCATTTGTCAAACCAAATTTGTGATTAAGATCTCGCAGAATCTTTTTATCGGCGACTCATAAATTGCCATAACTTTAGTCGACTATAACACACTGTGCGCTATTATTTAACATTTCTCAACCGAATTTAACCAAACGATTTGCGCAGAATAACTACAATTTTGTAATACTTTTTAGAGGCATTTTTATGTGTTGGGAAATATTTTGAAAACGACGGTTTTAGCCGACGGCTCCTGGTATGTAATTCTTAAGGTAGAAATGGAAAATATTGTTTGTGAGTGATTAAACATTTTATTATCGCCTGAAGCATTTTCGCAATTAATTTCCAATTGCCTCGAACATCAAATATGAATGCCAACAAGCGCTTCGCGGTTAATTAAAATATTTCTAAAAAAAAAGGGCCGTTTTTGAGAATCGCTAAATGTGAAGGCGCGCACGTCAGCTCACAATGGCCTCCATCAAACGCATGTCAGTCAGTTGTGGCCAACAGCATTGACAGGTCTGTCACCTGACGGCAAAGTAGGGGGAAAAAACTCGACTAAAAGCGAGACTTGAACAGGGAGGAAGCAATAAAATTGGCTGATCGAACACTCAAAAAAATATGCGATGCGAAGTTAAAGGAGCAGAAGCCAGTGCCCAGGGTAGAGGAACGCGCGGCAAGAACCACTGGACAACAGACAACAGAAAAAAACGGCAGCACCACTTTCAAACACTAAAGAATAATGACAGCCCATTAACAATGCACGCCGTGATATGCGGCGCGTCGCGCGGTTGCCCGCGCGCGCTGCTTTCCAACGCATCATTGTCGCAGCGCAACTTACATACGTACACATATCAGTCAAAGGATCTGCCACATCAGAGCAACACAATCGCGCCATCGAAACAACAGCGAACACTACCACAAAAGCAATAACAAAAGCGTAATTGGATCAAGTGGCCGCAAAAGTGAAGGCATTGCGCGGAAGAGAAGCGCTGGTTAGCGCCAAAGACAATTAAGAAGTTAGGCGCAAGGAGAGCATCTCGTATCGTTGCAGAACACGTTTGCAGAAGGGTCACAAAACTAACCGCTGGCAGGTAGCGCGTAGCATTTGCTATACAAAAAAAAACAACAACAAATACGCGCGCACATTCTTCAAATCCGTCATCAGCGCTTTGAGGTCTTCTTGATGTGGCGTATCAGAAGCGTTGACTGTGCGCGCGTCGCCCAGCCATCAACAGTCATCGAATTCCAATCGCTGCCGCTGTAGCTGTTGATTTTGCCATTCAGCGCCGCCTTAAATCGCTGCGCGCATAGCAGCAACACAAAAACACGGCAACAACAAAAAATCCAATTTTCTCGAGCATCTTTTCTGCGCGTCACATTTAATGTGCCACTCAGCCTGCCATATGTGCTTTGCAAAACGAGTGGAGCGCTGCATTTTAAAGGAAATTTTTCTTTTATATGCGCACCGCCGCGCCGCGCACATCGTTGCGATCGACTCACTAACTACCATTTGGCTGGATTTAATGATGGCAGGCAAAGCTGTTGGGCTCGCGAATTTATACTTATACATGGTTATACATATATATATGCACTACCTGCCTCGGTCAGGTTGAGAGACAGCCGCGCTAAATTGCCAACTTGACATCATCAAAATGTGCGATGTAGAGCGCGCAACGCAATAAAATGCTTCGCGTTGAAAGGGGTGCCGCAACAATACGTTCACCGCACGCTCAACAAACTATTTATAAACATTTGTATGTACAAACATAGCTCGCTATCGCTCGAGAATACTCGTAACGTGTATGCGCGCCGCACTGCGTTTGCTCTCATCTGCATACAATTGCCCATCATTCGACAGCAAATCGCCGCAATTCGGCAATCCAATGCGATCATCTATCTCTTTGGCGATGCCATTCGTACAGCGCGCAGCCAAGTTGCCGACCAGCGATGCGTATCTCGTTGCGCATGCATCCCTGCGGGCGTTTGATATGTTGAGATGCTTGCTCCTCGTGCAACGGCGCGACGATTGTATGAATAAAATATACAAAAAAAAAAAACAAAAAAAATGCTCTTAATGCGCTTTGAATGTTGTATTGCAAAAATATTGCTGGCGATGAAGACTTGTTTATGCTCCTGCCAAAGATTGGAATGTTTGTGTATCGTAATCTAGTTTGGTCGCTGCTTAGATTACTTTGGCAAGAAACTTGAAGAGCGAATTTATAAAAGAAAATCGTTAAAAGAAGACTTCATCAATTTTTATACTTTTTTCTAAAATTGAACTTTTAGGAAACGTAAATGTTCTTATTTTTATAAATTAATTTTCATACCAGTTTTGATTTGACGGATTTTTTAGAATTATTAAATAGTTAATTTCTTTAGTCAAAAACTTTCACATTTACAAAGTCGTGGCAACCAATAAATTCCTTTACGCCACAAGCGTCCACTCATGCGTTGATTTTAATCGTTTTTCGCACAGTGTATTGGACTTTGACAGGCTTTGCATGGTCCTACAAATTTGCGGCTGCCTGCTGTGCTGCGCATGTGCAGCCTAATTTTAACCAGCGCATCCAACTGCCTAAGCCGCTTAGCAAATGATCGTGAATATGTTGTAGCGATCGCTCCAACCTCGCACGGAATGCAGCTGTAGCGGCTGATAAATAACGAAATGCGAATGATCGCCACAGATTTTAATCAACATTTGTCCAACCCCATTCGATTGGGGACTTTGGAATCAATGGTTCCTCAGTCGTTGTCGGTTGGAGGATGCGTTTGTGGCTGGCCAACATGTAAACGCCACGCAATGCAGCGACTTTGATTTATGCGTTTGCGGCAAATGCACTCCAGGTGTGTTTAAAAAATATTTATGTATTTCAATTGCTGCAAAACGACAAGTCAGACGACATTGCGAGCCCGGCAGATGGCGCGCCGAGTGCAATGATCCTGTTTGTGGACAGTGGCTTTGTGCAGCATTTGCTGTTTTTTTTTTTGTCAACCATCGCTGGTGTTTAATTATTTATAAGGCACTTCCTCCATTAATTCATTCAGCAACTCATGCCAGTCTCTTTCAAGCACTAAAGCGCTATTTTCCTCCTTCATTTCAGCCATCATTTAGCGCATATCCTGTTTGCTGTGTTAACTTATAAGAAGTAAAAAAAAAGACACTGCCGCCATGTCGCAACACATCACATTAACGTCAGCCGCTTTGTGGTTTTGGCAGCTGCAGTTCTTATTGCTGCTCTTGCTCTGTCATCAACTCGCCGTCTCGTCGGCGTCACAACCCTCCCTGGGCGTGCACATTGTGCGTTCGCCCGAATCCGCGGTGGCGCCCAAAGGCGATGAGGTCGTTTTCGAATGCGAACTAAATTTACCGCTGGAGCGTTTGGAATGGCGTTTCCGGCACACAAGCGCCCGCGCCACTGACGCCATGAACTATGGTTATCTACATGCGGAGGTAAGTAGTACAGCACGTCGCTAAGCGCGTCCCCAACTTCACGCGTTCTTTTACTTGTGTCTTTGACAGGACGGCCACAATATCACCAATGACGAGCGCACTTCGCGTCTGCGCGTTTTCGTCGCACCTGAAACTTTGGGTGACTATCAGTGTGTGGCGTGGTTTGGCTCGGCTGCAATTGTTTCGACGCCTGCGCGCCTAACGCTCGTCTCCATCAGCATCGACAATTCGAATGGCTACAGCCGTAACGCGATACGTTGGAGCGTCGCGCCCAAGAACTGCATTTTAATACGCTGCGGCACGGTGAGTTCGAATCCGCCCGCAGTTTGGAGCTTCTTTCGCAACGGCGAGAAAGTGCCACAGACCGAGGTGTTGCCATCCGCAAATGGCGCACTCATACTGAACTCGGTGTCATCCAAAGATTCTGGCAACTATACATGCTCGGCGATGAACGCAATCACCGGCGTCGAAGTGAGACTACCGCAACGCATCGATTTGCGCGTGGACTATACGGATCGCACGCCACCCTACTTTCTGAACCAGCCGCCGGCGCAGGTGACTGCACGGCCGGGAGAGACGGCGGTGCTGGAATGTCCAGGTGTGGGCTCACCGTCGCCCGAAGCCGTCTGGAGTAGCCCAAATGTCATAAACATCTACAATAATCGCACCAAGGTGCTGCCATACGGTCTGCAGATCTCCGATGTGCTGCCAGAGGATCAGGGTTCGTATGTGTGTCGACTGGATAACGGTATTGCGCCCGCATTGGTGCAAATAATTAAATTTATTGTTTTGGAGACGCCACAAATCTTGCACGGACCGGCGGCGACGCTCACAAACGAAGGTGAACAATTGGAATTGGAGTGTTCGGCGGCGGGCAATCCCTTCCCACAGATCTATTGGCTGATCAATGGCGAAGACACTGCGTTGGACAACGAGACATTTCACGAAGATCGCCGTCTGGTTATAAGACATGTGCAGAAACGGCACGCGGGCATCGTACAATGCTTTGCGAAAAACGAAGTGGGCGAGGTGAGTTGAAGAGAGCGAAATCACTTTGATGCTTGGACTTTGCTTGAATATGAATGTGTAAATTTATTTATTTTACAGGCGAGTGATGGCAGTCTGCTGCAAGTAAATCCAAAACAAATTCAAGGCGAAGGTTCCGCGCCGCTCGGAAACGTGCCCATTCGCACGTCTTACGAGCACGCGGGCAACAAGAATAAGGGCAAGCGGAAGCACATGAAAATGCGTGAGTAGTCGAAAATATCCTTTCATATAAAGTAATATGTTTTATTCAAAATTCATATAAAAGTTTTTTACTTTTTTTTTAAGTTTTCTACAAGGTTTTAAACTTTATTAATTTAATTTATGTATATAGTGAACTGAATTTTAATTGAAAACTCTTAAAATCAAAGAAATGAATATAAATGGCAAACTATATCCGCCACTGTATATACATATGTATGTACATATGTATGTATGTACATCCATAAATGACCGGCCGTAGTCCCTCTCGTTTCTCCCAAAATCAATTGATCCGTTTTCCTTTTTGCTTGTGAGTTATTCCCGGTACAGTGCCATGTTTTTTTTATTTTTAATTTTTATTTAATGTCAATAATTCGAGATAAATATTTATGTATGTACAATTCGATTTCGTTTCGTCGCTACTGCGATGCCTTATGCTAATTGTTTTTATATGATTTATGTACCGTTATAAAATACGCTTAAATTTCGTCTCGAATAACTAAAATTCCATAGATTTATTTCATATATTGAGATACGAGTGTATGTATGTGTGTATACCGAAAACGTAACAACTCGAAATGCCCTTTGCATTAATCGGTATTAGTAAAAGTAAGTTGTGTTTACAAAACTAATATTTGTATTTGTAGTTTAAAAATTCTATTACTAGAATCGAAAGAAACTTAGAAACTAATTTCTTAAACACGCAAACATGTATGTATATATCCAATTCTCTCTCCCCTCCTTGCACCTCGCCAACGTCGTCATAGCCAACTGTTGCGGGCGCCGCCATCGTCCTATATCTGCACCGCTCCCGGGCTCTTGCGCAATATTTTCTCTTCCTCTTGCAAGATGCGTATTTTCATCTTCAGCTCCTCCACCTGTAGACGATGCACCTCGCGCAAGTGCTTGAGCTCCTCCTGTGCCCGGTTCAGCTCGATTTTCTTCTTCTCCAGCGTCACCTGTACCTCTTTGAAGCGCAGCTCGGCCTCCTTCAACCGGAAATACTGTACTTTCTCCTCGAACGACTCCACGGTGATTGTTGTGTTGCCCGGCGCCGCTGCAATTGCATTGCTCACAGTCACTGTGGGCACGACCGGTGCTGGTGCGGGCGCTGTGGCCACGGGCAACGCATGCAGTGTGGTGCAAGTGAATGTGGGCGTGGCAGTGGCAAACTGTGCGGTGGCTGGCGATTGCAATTGCATTTTCACTTGATGCTGCTGTTGTTGGTGTTGATGTTGCTGTTGTTGCTGCTGTTGTTGTTGTTGTTGTTGCGCCGCAACGGCCAGCTGATGTTGGGCTAGTTGCTGTTGCTGCAACTGCTGCGCCTGATACTGGGCCAGCGTGATTTGCTGCGGCTTGATTTCGCTAATGATCTGCTGATTGTAGGCGGCGGCAGGCATGGCGGTGATAGTGTGTTGCTGCGGCTGATGCTGGCTGGGTATGGTGATGCGCGTCGGCGATGGGATGGTGATGTGGGCGGCTATTTGGGGAAGTAGAGAATAACAAATCGGTTCGGATATAATCAAAAGCATTTAAGGGCAGCTACTTACTGGTCGAATCGGTGGGATGTTTTATTTGCAAAATGATGTCTTCGCGCGGACGTGTCGTTTTGAAATGCAACAAATCGTTGAGTGTCAACTTTTCGGCGCTAATTTGATCCACCGAAATCTGTTGCGTCTGTATATTTTGTTGCTGTTGTACATGTTGTAGCACATGATGTTGCTGATGTTGGTGCTGCTGCTGTTGTTGTTGTTGCTGCTGCTGCTGTTGTTGGTGCAAGGGATCGATGTGCTCCTGTTCCAGCACAGGATCGCCAGTATCCATCTCGATCTCCTCGAAGCCATCATTCTGACTGCCCTGATCGTCAGCATCCGCGGCGGTGAGTTGGAAATCGGGCTCATCCTTGATATGATTCACCACTTCCGCTGACTCTGCTGTTTCGATGCTCGTTTGTGTATTATTTGCATCCTTCTGACCATTGGGACGGAAGGGATACTGCTTGCGAAGTCTTGAAAGGATTAAAAAAAAATTCGAATAATTTTAGATAATTTTTATTTATGGCGAATTAAAGAGCAACTCACACCACCTGGCCACCCACATGCAAAAACAAAACAGTCACACACTCGTCCACATGCCATGAGCTTTGTTTGCTGCTCAAAGCTGCGGAATGCGAGTACAACTACAAGCGAGTGGAATAGCATCACTGCTGTGCACTCGGCACTGTACTCGTCGCTGGGCTCAGGCCGAGTACGCTCGAGTCCATCCATCGATTTTCAACACAAAAAAATATTTTGATTTCTGCAATTAAGGCGAACAAAAATATGCATCGACATTGGATGAGGGCGAAAATTTGAGAAATTCGACACTAAAGTGCTTATGCACTTTTGGCGCTCCAAATTCGGTGAGATACTTTCGCACCATTTGAGATACAAACGCTTGCGTTGAGATATTCTCGTGGCTGTTCGTTTGCCGCCATTTTTAATTGCACTCGAAAGACGAGTATGTGCCGGACGATGATGAATGAGGGCATGAGCCATCAGCCTGAGTATGTCAACTGGCGGAGTGAGGCAAAACGCTCAGATACCTTTACGATGACTCGTACCAGCACTCTGCCCTTGTTGTTGTTGTTCTTGTTGTACATTTAGCTCGATTGAACTTCTGTGAACGGCTTTTCGCTCGAGTTGCCTGTGCTTTGAGGCGTTTATTGTCAAACGGAGCCACTAATGCAGCACATTTTGTTTGTTATGAGTTGGAATGCGGCGTTCAAAGAGCTGCAAACGCACATACTTCAGCCATACATACATACACACACACACATCTAATGTGGCACTGTCTACGAAAACATTGCGTTTCTCCGACGGCCATCGGACATTTGCGTGTAACAGGTGTAGAAATTGGAGCATCTGCTCGCAGATCAGCGATTACTTCAAACCTTTGTGGAAGCCATAGAAGCAGCACTAACGTTACACCATTGCTACTACACCACTCTACATACTCCTAACGAGTCATGTCTTTCATTTCACTTACCTCGCATTCAACCAGAATTTCTGAATCTGTTTCAGGTTTCGCACAGCACTCACACCCGGATGTGAATTGAATTCGCGCACAATGTTTTCCCAGGCATCGCGCACTGAATACTTGGAGCGCTGCTTCTTTCTGAATTTGATATCGATGACCTCCTCGTGCTCATGGAACAGGCTGTAGAGTATCTCCTTCTCCTCTTGCGTAAAACGCGGTGTCAAAGTCAGTTGGCCGGTCTTGTTGCTGCTCGTCCCCGCACTGCCAGTGGATGTGTTAGCGACGTTGTGCTCCTCCGCACCAGCAACTGTGGTGGTAACCACGGTCACGGTGCCATCAACGCCACCTCCGCCGGCCACGCCAGTGGACATTTGTCGCGTTTTTCTCGCTATGTTGACGGCAAAAATTTACAAAGCAGCTATGAAAAGGCAGCCAAGCAAACGCGCTGCTACGACAAATACTACCTTCCGCCTACGTGAGAGTGTGTGTGTAGTTGTTGTGTAGTTAAGCGATTGTACACAGCTCCACTCGAAATTACACTAGCTCGATAGCTCAAAGAAATTGGCGTTTAGCGAGATGAATCGCCTTTGGCTCCACCAAAAAAACAAAAAAAAAACCATGAAAATCGCAAATTGTTCTCAATTTTACACTTTTCAGCAGCGCTCCACTTTGGTAATTGTTGTTGTTGCTGCGGACAAATACACTTGAATGGACAGCTGCTGCGGCCATGAGCACTTTCGATCGTGCTTCAAATTTTTTAGTAAATTTTCAACGCACTTATTTTTCAATTCACAAAACAAATCTGACTTATGGATATTTAAAACATTTTAGCGTTGGTTTTTTTTAACAAATAGCAAATAGAGAAAATTTTATAATGAAAGAAACGCTGCCGCACACTCTAGGCAAATCCACTCACAACGAGCTGCAGAAAACGAGTACGAGTGCGAGTGACGAGTGGCGAGTGAATGACGGTCGGCCATGTTTTGAGTTTGTTTTCAAGTAGCTGCAGTGCTGCCAGCTTGACAGTTCGAGAGCAACGCTTGGCACATTTTCAACTAGGTAGTTTGAGTATATGTACATATGTGTCATAAACTGCTGAAATACAAAGATTTTGGGTGTTTTATGAAAAAAAAAAAAAATTTGATAAAATTTTTTTGTGTTCGTGAAAATTAATATCCCAATTAATTCGGCTGACAATTGTTCTTAATTCAGTATAAAATCGAAAAATTTGTATAATCACGTCTGCGCGTAATGCAATTAATCATTACAAAAATTGTTTTTTTTTCGTAATCTTTTTGAATAAATCTCAATATGAACAATAAACTGAAATGTTCATATATTTAAAAAAAAAATATAAATATATTTGAAATATAAAGTTTTTATTTTGTTTTGGCCGCTTATGTCATATTTCTTTGTTTGTAGGTAGAAAACGCAGTTGCGTCAAAAAAGTGTATGTGTTTATTAGTAACATTTAAGAAGAGAGTATGTATATACATAACATAATTTTTTAATGATTATTTCCAGTACCGCGTTTAAATACTACTTAACCAAACGATATATAAAAAGTCGGCAAATGCAGAATTGTAGCTTAAAAAAGTGTTCATAACAAAAGCAAAAAAAAAAACAAATTAACGAAAATTATCCGTTGTTCTGCTGGCACAGGAATGATATGAAGTAATTTAATTTAATTGGATGTGGCAACACATTGTGCACTGCTGACGCCACCTACCGGGCAAACGTTAGGTTTTGACAGCAACAATGACACATAGGCTTTTAAACTGTCTCGTAACAATGTACGATTCTACAGAGGCTTCAAACTGTTAGAGATTGTAAGTTGAAAAGCCACTGTAGGTAGCAGAGTTTTAGAACTTGTGATTTGCCTTTTTCAAAAAGACTCAAGAGCCGTTAATTTAAAATGCATTGACAAATTTTTAAACATTTACTTAAATCGCGCTTATGTATATACTGTAATTTAGAACTTTTCAAGTCTCACGCTTCTGCTCCTCCGGTGTGCTACGGCTCGCTCATGCCACTGACGCTTCCGCTTCAGCTTCCGCATCGTCATCCATACCCTCCATTGGATCCTTTTCCACCACATCTGGATAGAATTTTTTTAATATTTTTTGGATTTCTTGCATCAGCAGTTCATAGTTGAGCGGGAATTTGTCACGCCTTGGTGGTCCCTTGTCAATGCCCGACCAAATGTGATGCACTGAAGTGCGCGCATTCTGCGAAAAGCTAATCTCGAAAGCGCCGTCTCTCGGCGGCACTTTGCCGTTGCTATTGCGTATCAGCTGAATGATCCGATTGGGTACTCTTTCGGCTACAAACGCGGCGAACTCCTCGGCCTTGGTCTGGAAGATCGGACACTCGTGCGTGTGCTCGATATAGATCATGGAGCGATTTTTATCGAAGTAGGCGTCGGCCGCCCAGTCGATCTCGCGTTGTTTCTTCGACTTTTTCAGCTTTTTAGGTGCCATTGGTGGGGCGAAGCGTATAAACTGACGACACTGTTTTAATAAAAATTTTGATAATTTTGTTTATATTAATTTCAAAAGTGATGATATTTCATTTCAGAGTCTGTGGCTGATTTATATTGATATCGGAAAACAATAGAGATCGATTGATCTAATCGATTTTTACTTACTTTATTTGCAGCCAATATGGTGCCACCTTCGCGCCCGAACGTGACCCGTTTGAGCGATGACTCAGTAATGCTGCGTTGGTATATTCCGAAGAACGAAGGCCTGTCCATACACTTCTTCAAAGTGCAGTACCGCATGCTTGGCGACTCGAGCCGCAGAATACCGCGCGAAAACTGGCAGACCACCAACGAAGACATCCCCTATGGCAAGCGCGATCGCAACTTTGAGGGCGTGAAGAACTTCACCTCATCTGTGACGGGCTTAAAACCGGATCGCTTCTACCGCTTCCGCATCATCGCCGTCTATTCGAACAATGACAATAAAGAGGGCAACACTTCGGCAAAGTTCTTCTTGCAGAGTGGCGAGGCTTTGGGTCCGACAAAGGCCACGCTACCGGCGCCTGAGCTGGCGCGCGTTGAGCCGCTGTCCGAAACGGCGGTAATGTTGCACTGGACGCTGCCAGCGAATCCAGTGAACGTACCGGATGGCTTTTATGCCTACTATCGACTAGCCTCCTCGGCAGGTGAATACCTCAAGGCAACGGTGGATGGTCAGCATACGCGCAAGTTCAAGATTGACATGCTCGAGCCAGGCACCGCGTACGAGTTCAAGCTGCAATCATTCAACGCGCTCGCTGCGTCCGAGTTCAGCGCCATACTGCAAGGCAAAACGAAAAGTGAGTAACTTGCAAAGCATTTAGCGCTTCTACACAAATTTAATGTCATCTTTGCCACAGAATCAGTCAATAAGGATGAACCAGTCACGCCAGCGCCCATACCACCACCCAAGGCCAAGGAGACGAAGAATACCAAATTCCCGGTAGTGGCGGGCATTGCCGGTTTCGGCATCCTACTCATAGTAGCCATTATCGCCGCATTCCTCTGCATGAAACGGCGCAGGCCCGCACAGTCCGAGGGTGAGTTAAGCGCAGTGTAATGAACCAACAATTTGTGATTTTGCGCTATTTCAGATGAAGACAAACCGCAACTGGACCACATACAGGCCGACTTTGTGACACCCTCCGTGCTTGGCGTGGCGGCGCATCACAAATCCGGCCATCGCCTTAATGGCGTCATACCACGCATGAACATCACCCCCAATCCGCTGGCCCAAGAAGGCGACAAGGTATGTAGGAGCCCTACAATCGACTGAATTAAGCGCCATGATTCGGCGTGTCCCACTTAAAAAGTCGCACTTTTATATACGACTCCTATACTTTTCGATATTTTGCTGCTTTACTAAGTACTCGAATTTTCGATATGTAAAAAACAAAAAAAGAAAACGTTCCGATTCCAAATTCGATATTTAAATTTTTACGAAATTCTTTGGACAAAATTTTTGCTTGTACTTTATAGTCATTTTTAGTGGGGTTGTATGTATGTCTTTCAACAGCTGTTGGTGCCTCGACTATGTAACTACTTAAATGCTCAAAGAGCGTATATCTCGACTACTTCATTCTTCCAGCAAATCTTCTACAAAAAAAAACAAAAATGAAAAAAAAAAAAAATCACGGAAAACATATTTTGGCATTAAAAATCTTTTGTATTATATCTATTGCTATAAATATTTTGTACATACATATGTATTTGTATATGAGCAGCTACTTTAGTGTATGTACATATGTATATAATTAATTTTAATATTTAAGGGACTGTCAGAACTACAGAGAACCGAGCTACATAGTAAACAATGGACTGCATTTTAGGAAGTGACTGCCAGGTAACATCTTCGAAGTAAAGCCAGTACTCGAGACTTTCAACACTTTGCCTTTGGTTAGCTGCGTAAATTTCTAATAAGCTGAATAGGCAATGAAAATACCGAAAAGCCATAAACGCCTCGTATTGAGTTCTGGCTTCGGAACACTGAACACAGCGCGTTTTAATTAAAGTTCATTAGAGTGGACCTTAGACGAATGAAGGTAAAATGCGAACTGTGCAACAACAAGGTGATTATTTGGCTAGATTTTTTTCAAACTCCTTGGCTACTTAGAATTTTCATAAATCCCTGTGATTCTCGTGTTTCTTGCGGCATAGTTGTCAACGTATAGAGTTGCTGACATTCTCAGCAGAAGCTCATAACACTTTGCTTATTTAAAAGCTCTTTACCTAGACCATATCAACGGGTGACTCATTTAGAAGTACTTATTCATGCAACGAAATGAAAGAAATCAATTTGCCATCAATGGGTAACGCGTAGCCAGCTGTTCCATGCAGACTTTGTACTTTACGTAGTCCTAAATGAAAATGTGTAATGTCTGATAATGAAAGCTCTTGAAATGAGCAAAAATACGTCTAGAATCACACGTTAGATTTAATAAAGGGCACTATTTTCCAGTATCCCCACCCCCCATCTCTAAATCCTGGATCCACCACTGCTCATTTCTATGTTTCGCAATTGAAAATCGAGTCCTTAACCGCTAAATGCCCAACCTGGCATTCTTTGTAAATCAAACTGACGACGATCACCCACTCTCCTTCAGGTATTCAAATTTATTAGGACAAAAAGAAGCAAAATGTTTTTAATGGCTAAATTTGTTAGTGTGTCACAAGTATTTGAGAATAAGAGAACTGACATCCATGAGACTTTGAACTTACTGAGCCGAAGGAGAACTTTGTTTAGAAAACGGAAAACGCATACAAGTTGACATCGTTGTCTTGGACTATCTCTCTTTCTCCCTCAGACTTATGGTTAATTAAAATGTATTACAAGAAAAATATTTTATATTAAGAAAATTCAAAATTCTCCGTTGATAAATTTTTTAACAACATTTTTTTTTTGATTTATAGTACTGCCTACCTAAATACGTTGCATACTTTTAAGCGCATTACTTATTTTCTACCGATATAAACTTTTGGCGCACGTAATTTCAGAAACACGCGAGAATTTTGAATTTTGTCAACTTATGTATTATATTTAAGCTTTTAAAGCTTTTAAAGCTGCGCTGATAACTTTTCCGCCTACTAACCAACTTCGGAACGACTCGTATGTGAGCACCGCTTTTTAAACAGTTTATTTGTAAAAAAAAAATATTTTTAAATTGTTTTTACACACACACACACACACGCGCTAACTACACTTTCTGTTCAATTCACTTTCGCCTCTTCTTTCTCTACTTTCTCTTTCACTCGTTTTTCCTACACTACACCTTCCACCTTCCACCTTCCTTGCTGCTTGCGAATTATACAAGCGTACATAGAAACGTATGTATGTATGTATGTATATACTATGTACTTAAGTATTACTAGTGCGACTCTAAGGCATTTGCTGCTATTAGCTTAGAAATATCAGCGTGAACTGTTCTAGAATCGCAACGTGATGGAGCTGCGCTTCCTGCCCAACAGCAACAGCAACGCCACCAACAGCAGCAATTCCAGCAGCTCCAACCATTCGGCCAGCGCTAGCAATTTGAACGCGCCGCATCCGCATGCCAGCAGCAACCATAGTATACATCAGCAGCAACCGCCCGCCGCCGCCCATCTCGACCACCCTGAGCCGCATACACCGCCGCCGCGCTCTTCCTCCTCCTGCGAGACGCTGGAGGCGAGCGAAGGTGTTTTCAATGCCAACGATTCGGGTTCGCCGCTTTCAAAGCCCTTGCCGCCGTTGCCCAACCACAAGCCACACGCGCACCACAACCAACCACCGCCGCAGCAACAGCAGCCGCATCACCAGTCGCATACAATCCCACCGAAAATGACAAATAACAAAGCACAAGCAAGCGCCGCTTTAACAACAGCAGCAGCAGCAGGCGCGCCAAATGCTGCGACAACAAACACGAATCATGCCACTGCGCATTACAACAACAACACGAACGCAATGCATTTGCATACGAAATCGAATTCTTCTCATTCATCCGCCTCTTCATTTCATTCTTTGCATAATTCACAGGCACACCTAGGCTCCCATCAGGGTTTGCATCATGCGCAGCCTTACCACCCACCATCACCGGGCACGCCGACGCTGATGCACAAGCGCAGCGATTATGCGCCGCATCATCATCACGTCGGCGCGTCGGGGGCGGGCCAACATCCACCGCCAGTGCCGCCACATCAGAACAACAACCACAGCGGCCATCACAATGCGCATCATCACTACCAACAGTCGCAAACGCAATTGACGCCCTCGCTGGAGCAGCAACGACGCACGCTGGAGCGCAGCGCGCGCAATCTGCACTACACAGCGACAGCGATGCCAGCAAACGCGACGCAACCGCACGATGGCGCTATGAATATCGACGGCCTGCCGACGCGCATACCATCGTTGCGCCGTACACGACGCACCTCCGGCAGCGCCAACAACAACAATGGCGGCGTGGGCATACCCATCGTGCCGGGCAGTCCGCGCGTCCAGCGCTCACCGATGCCGGCGCGCGCCATGATGAAGCGCGGCCGATTGGGCAGCCACAACGACAACATGTCCTCGGGCAGCTTGAACAGTATTGAGGTGTAGGGACACTCAATCCCTGGGCTGGATAATGGGGTTGGGAAAGACCGGAGGGGGGGAGGGGAGAAGGGGTTTCAATTTACAATGAGGGGAATAAAAGGGCCAAAAGAGAATTCGAATAATTATAATTAAGCGCTAGTTATGTAGAATGCCCTAAAGAAAGTAGAGAATACATTGAGAGACATAGTTTTAGGATGGGGAAAACCACTTCATAGATGATTTTAGAGGGTAAGCATTAGAGAGTAAGCGAATTAAGAAATAAAAACGATGAAAAGTTGCTGAGTTTTTCAGAACTTGAAAAGGTTTTAAAGCACAAAATAAAAAAAGCGTATCTTTTAAATGCAAGTTGTAAGGAACTGAAACGTCGAATTCGCTGAGTTCATTGAGGCGATGCGAAATTGTAAATAAATATTATTAAGCAATGTTAGTACTTTTCTAAATTGAAAAAAATAAGCTATAGTTAATGAACTTTATGCCTTGAATTCAACTCGAATAATGTACAGAATTGAATAACTCAAAAAAAAGTAGCATTAATTGCATACTTCCAGGCTGAGCGCCCTAACTTAGTGCCTTGCTTTTTTAAACTGCGAACGTTAAAGCCGTTCGAAAACCACATAAAGACTTCACTGAATTAATATTAAACACAACTGTAGTTTTACTAGTTTTGAATGCAATGTAATTTGTATTTAATTAATTAGCAATGTACGCATGACTAACTCGATTAATTAGTTTATCATTAAATCCGTCCTGGAAATATTGAATAATGGTTTTTTGAACAAAGTAGTGCGGATAAAAAACGAATGAATCTAGTTTTCATGAAAATTAAAAAAAAATCGCCTCAAACCAAGGTAAACAGCACATATTTAAAAAGCGGTGTTTTTTTTATAATTTTTTGAGAATTTAAAATTTAAAAAAAATATAATTTTTTGTTTTAATTTATTTAAGATATATTTTCGTGCTTCCTACAGTTTCTGACTGCACTTTATTTCATAATTAACTATTATGTTTAAGTTTATGAAATTTATGTTATTTATAAAATATAATTTTATTAAATTTTTTTTAATTTGGGTTAAGAAAGTGCAATGTGCTTTCCTAAATAACAATATTTTTATGACTTTAATAGATGCGTAGGATTTTTATATATTATTTTTAAAATAAACATATACAAAATTTAAATTTCGTAACACACAAATTTTTGTCATAATAAACGTTTTTTTTTATTCACAGTGAATACTACATTAATGTAAAGCAAATGCATATTTAATAAAAATCGATAAATAAATTTCGATAAATAGTTAAATAAAGAAATAATAATATTGCAAATAATGAAATAATGTGTTTTCCATTCTCCTACAAAAAAAATCTTGTAAAAGGTAAAGTATGAAACGTAAAAATATTGCGTAAAAAAATTATTTTGTTCGTATGCATGTATGTATGTATGAGCATACATACATATGTACATATGTATGTACGTAGTGAGTAAAAATACTATAAACTTTAGAATTACAGAAAAATTATTTTTGGAGCTTTTCCGTCTGGAAACTAAATACATTCCGACGGAAGAGTAATATCAGAGAACTTATATTTGACAAAATTTAAGCACTTTTGGATATTGCGACATTTGAAATCACACAATTTTTTGTATACAACCAATTTTTATAATTTTACAATTTGTTTAAGAAGTGTTTCAATAAAAATAGTTAACATTTCAAAAAAAAATTAAAATGTGTATTCATACATATGTATGTATGTAAATATGCACTTAAAGAAGTCCGAGATAATTGTGGTTTTCGTAGGGCAGCATTGTTCTTTATGCTTTACAGACATACATACATACATGCATATGTACTAACATGCATACATACATACACACATGTGTAAGTGATAAAAGCATTCCTGATTTGCATAGACATTTGCCTTCAAAAACTTTTTTGTGTGTTCTACTGGAGTAAAAAGGATGGCCCCGGCGCACGAGAAAACGATCAGCGTCAATTAGCAGCAAGACAGGAAAATATGAAGCAGTAACAAGGTCAAGCTTCCATTTGCAGTAAAAACGAACGTTGGCCAAGGCGAATGTGCCAAACGCTCTAACATACCAACACTAGCCCTTCGAATGGAATATACTGCGATTTTTCATAATACGTTCACATGTATGTATATATGCAATACATTCAAATATTTTCATGATAAATCTAATTGCAACGTAACAATAACTACATACATATATTAATACAGTTTGCATAGAACAAATACTTGTATTATTACTTACAACTTACATTCACTTTGAAATCTGGAAACATGCAAAAAACGAGCACAAACTTATAACATTTCAACACCACATTCTTTCTTAGTGACTATTAGTTCTTTCATAATTCACAATTCACGAATTCATATTTATGTACATATTTTATTGCACAACACATTGTAAATCACAATTCGACTTTAATTTATTCCGCGGGCACTCTCTAAAAAGGCGGTAAAAACTGATTAAACTTTAACAAACGTCAAACCGACGTTGAGAACGGAAGGAAACAGAATTTAGAAATATGAAAGAGAGCAGGTTTTCATCTGTGTTGAAGTGTGATTTCTAGGGATGCCAACTTTTCTTAATTAAATTATCAGAGATTTCTGAAAAACTATCTCAATTTGTCATGAAAAATGTCTTATTATTTAGCTTTTTAAACCCTCTTATAAGTATGTAAATATGTCTATTAAACACAAACCGCCATATTCATACAAAATGCTTTATACATAAGCTGAAAAATATGAAAATATGGCTTTAAACATTTAGTTAACATCAGCGCCTTCTAATTTCTTACAAGTTCTCTGCTCTGGTTTGGTATATTTTCTACAGCTTCGCAAGCTTGCCCTTTTTCACCTTCAACCAAAGAACGTAAATAGATTTACGTTCTTTGCTTCAACTTTTATTTTAATTGTGCTGGTTTGTGTTCGTGCTAGGAGGAATATGGTTTTTAGAGACACTAATTTTAATTTCCTTTTATATTCGAGTACCACTGTGCTTCAGCCAAGTGGCTACTTTGCTATGTATGTATAAATAATATCTCTAGCGATTTCATCATTCATCCCAGTTGTCTTTTTTATTAGTTCCAGCATATACAGTGTGTGTTGGTCCTGTATGTTTGTTTGTTTATGAAAATCCTCTTCTTTGTAAAGGCAGAGAGGATTCTGCCGTTAATTAGGTTGCCGAAATGCTTGAGAAATAAAATGCCAGTTTTAGCTGTCAAAATAATTACAATTTTATTTGGTAAAACTTACAACTTTTTTTATGAAATTAACATGCAAAAACATTTCCATAACTCCACCCTCTATTCCAATGTCATGGAAGGGCAACCAATCAAATTAGTGCATGCAGTTGCCTATGCATAATGTGTCACAGAAATATTCTGCCGGCGCAGCGATAGCGTTGCGGCAGAGCGACGGTCAATGCGCTAAGTGGTACTCGAAGTCTATAAAAGGAAATTAAAATTAGTGTCTCTAAAAACCATATTCCTCCT